>OU015464.1:35154649-35176691 GCA_907164805.1 Brachyptera putata
CTGTAGTGGTTAGAAAAATTTTGAATACAAAATCCCTCGTCACATTACTGAAAACTAATAATCTTATGCAAATTGTGGAAAATACTACGCGGATCACGAAAACCACGTCCACCCTTATAGTCTATACCTTATACTCTATACTAAACTTGTGACTTCAACATTAGAAACACAGCACAATTATTAGATCAGAATTACTAAAATAAGAGCTTTGTTACATCAGTGTGTAAAATTAACCCTCGCCAAAGCTCGTCTATTAATGGTATTAAACATTTTTGTTAAGAAAATTGCAAATTTCTAGGATTTATGACATTTTATTGCTTTGATATATTGTTAGAAGTGTGATGTTTAGTGTATCAGGGCGGAGCAAGCTAGCAATGAGCTCAAGGGTTGGCCAGAGTTCGGTCGAGCAACACGTGGAATATCAGGCTGAACATGATCTCCGCCTTGGTCTTGATGGCTATGTCGACCCGCCAGCGAACGCCGGGCAACTTCGCAGGAAAACGATTCGAGTTCAAGAAAAAATCGTTGAGGATGAAACTACCCTGGGAATAAATAGAAAACATTTTCATTGATATGATTTGACAAATTGATGACTTCGACTCGATATTCACATTGAACAGTCACGCACTCTTGATCGAATCAATAATCTGACCTTGAACAATCATCAATTGATCATAAAAATAAACACTACAAGAGAAGGAATATATTGAAACTAGGAAAACGCCATATATGCGTTGATAGACGAGCGAATAGTAATAGTATGGGTGAAAATGGGTAAAAACTGCTTCGAGTGATACCAATTTGGCACATTATGATTTTACTTCAAAATGGCTGACCCGATCAAGCTGAAATTTTTTAGAAATATGTATCAAAATGTAATTCAACGTCACGCGAAATTTCACTTTTTTGGAAAATAATTTTTTTTTTTTTTTTTCCGCTATGTTATTCTAACGGGTATTTTTGAAATTTCTGAAATTCATAAAAAAAAATGTTACCCCCCGATAACGCCACAAAACTATACAGATCTGAGTTAGATGAGGAACCATATTGAAAAAAAGTTTGAAGTTGATAGCTGTAGCCGTTTGACCTGTGCAGTACGGATATAAAAATATGAAAAAAAAAACGAACACCAATTTTTTTCAGTATGTCGAATTGAATCCTCGCTAAAGCTCGTCTAAGAATATATATGATGAATTTATTTCCAGTTAAATAATCGTGGGAAGAATTGAAGGGAATGTCATGATTGATGGAGGCAAATTATGATTTAAGAAGACAATAGAGCAACATCGTGGAGAAATAAGATGGAGATAAAATCGAAAAGATCGAAGTTCACTTCCTCTGAATACAAGGGTTTGAATCGTTCATTATTTCTTGCAACAGTATCATACTATTCACATTTTGAATTGTGATATATTTTCTTCTTTTTTGCTGTGAAATTTTCCTTGTGGTTACTCCGTCCCAAGATGCATTCAGAGTTGCGTTGTTTTGGTGGTCCTTCGTGCATTCAAGTTTGAATCTCAATCCTTTTCCCAACCATTTTCCTCACATATATTGGGTAAACCGATAGTTGCTCTCGCTAGTGTTGTTTTGTAGAAACTTGATCCCACGCCTTCTATCTAGGACACTTCTCGACGCCACCTATCGCCCATATAAGCCAGCTGCAAGCTCCACGGGGGTCTGATGGCCTGAGTAGGCGATGTCAAACTGAAACATCGCCGCCTAGATCGACCACAAATTAGCTGAATGCCCGAGTAGTCGATCTTGATCGCTTATGTAATCGGTTTCAAAGATCCAGAACAACGTTACCCTCAGTTGCGTATCCATCGTAGATTGCTATTGTCCTAGATTCTTTATACCTCAAATATTTGCGTCTAAGATGTGCTTATTGGCAACCAAGATGCGTTGGAAATAAACAAATGTGATAGGCCTAAGAACAGAGAACATTATTGATAATGCAATTGAATAAAATATAAATACGTATTTGTTTGGGGTAAGCGGACTTCTAAGCATTTCGATTACGTATATCTCAGCTGAGTTATTCTTATGGGGTTTTCAAGTGATTGCGCCTGAAAACTAATCGACACTAAAAGTACCAACAGAATGTGCTGATGGATGCCCGACGAGAAGTAGCGAATAAACAATTAACAATGTCACATATAGTCCGCCATCTTGAATTGGCATAGACACGCATTTATTTTGTGTCCAGTGATTTTCTAGTAAATTACTGTTATTTTCAGAACAGTTGGTGGGTGTTGTGGAGAAATTAGTTATTAAGCTTATAGAAGTGTGGTGAACTGTTAGTGGAGAATTTCGAAAAGTTTTAGTTGTGTTTAAAAGTAGTTGAAAGTTCGGTAGTGCTGGTAGCCGGTGTTAGCCTATTGTTTTTGAGTTTAAGGTCGTCCGGGTTTGTTTAGTCTGTGCCAAGCGTAGGTCTGAAGGCTCTTAGGACACTTATATCCTAATTATATCTTTGTGTAGGAAGTTATTGCGGAAGAAATTTAATTTAGTAGTTGCTAGTTGGTCATATTAGTTAATTGTTTGTAGGGTCATTATTGCTGAAGTAGTACTAGAGGGAAACATACTCTGTAGTATTAGCCTAGATATTGTGAAAATGCAGGGTAGTGTAGCAGTAGGGTTAGCGGGGAAACATAGTAAAGTTAGTGGGATAATGCAGGGTGGTGTCGGTGTTGCTGTAGTGGGTGTTGAGGAAGATTGTAGTAGTTGTGGGAGGTGTAGGAAGGTTGTAAACAGTAGGAAGAAGGCTGTGCAGGGGTGGGAGCATATCGCATGCAGTGTGCCGCGGATTACAGGGAAGGAGTACAGGGTTTTCGGTAAGCTGACTTCTGTACTGTGGTTGTGTGGTGGCTGTGTAGGGGGATGGAAGGGCAAGGTAGTTGAGAAGGAGGCAGGGAAGTGGGGGGAATTAGAAGCGCAATTGAGGGCTACTATTACTGGGTTGAGGAGTAAGTTGAGGAAGGCCAAAGGGTTAAAGGGCGTAGAGATAGCTGAAAGTGGTGTTAGTTCTGTAGGTGGGGAGGGAGCTGCAGGTAGGGAGTGTGAAGGAGTCAAGGTAGGGGGTGCGGTTGAAGAGGACGTAGCTGTGGGGGATAGGCAAACGATTAGTGTTGATCGTAGGGGTAAAGGAAGAATTAGTGGTTGGGAGGTGTCTCAGGTAAAGGCGAGTAGTGTTAGGAATGATGAAGTTTGGGGTATGGAGGTAATGGGAGATATAATAGGATCCAAATCGAAGCATAGTGTTGGGATCAGGGATGGGGGTAGAGCTATTGATAGGGAGGGACCTAGGTTAGGGGAAGTCAGGGAATGTAAGGAGGGGTTGAGCAGGGTGATGTTGCTAGGTGACTCACTAGTCCGAGGAGTAGGAGGGCAGGCAGGCAGGTGGGAAGCTGGATGTTACGGATTTACCTGGGATAGGTATTGTCAGGATGAAGAAAGTGTTAGAGCAGGTTAGGGAGGAGGATGCCAAAGGGAAGGGTGTGATCATTCACGTAGGGACGAATGACATCAGTGTTAGGAGGGGGGGGGGGGGGGGGGGGTAAGGTCAAGTTGGTGCAGGAGATGGAGAGGTTAGTGAGTGTAGCTCGAGAGAGGTTTGGGGTAGGTGGGGTGGTTTTTAGTGGCATTTTTTACCGTAATGATATGCAGAGGGGGGTAATAGATGGAATGAAAGGATTTTGGGGCTCATGTGTGAGAGAATGGACGTGTGTTTCCTGGAGGCCAATTGTTGGCTGCAAGGTGAAGGGCTTAGTGGGGATGGGCTTCATCTGTCAGTTGAGGGGCAGTGTTTGTTTGGTGGGCTGTTATGGAGGGTAGGGTGTAGGTTGGGTGCACAGGTCTGACTGGGGAGGGATGAGGTAAATGAAGAAAAGCTGGATGAAGTATCAGGCTGTGAAATGGGTGGGGAGCGGAAAAGGGTGAGTGTAGGTAGCAGCGAGGAAATCAGTTTAATGGTAGTGAATTGTAGAAGCTTAGCAAACAAGGTGGATGAATTTAGGTCGCTGTTAGAAATGTATCAGTCAGAGGTGGTGGTGGCAGTGGTGACATGGTTAGGGGAGGGATTTACTGAAGCTGAATTAACTATAGATGGATACACTTTACATAGAAGAGATAGGGATAGGCACACGGAGGGGGGGTAATGGTAACAGTTAAAAGTGGTATTCAGGGGACAGTGCTCTGGAATGAAGAGGAAGTAGAGATGATGGGGGTGAAAATATTTGTAGGTAGCCAGTCTCTCGAGTTAATTGCAGCATATAGGCCTCTGGGGGGGGGGGGGGATTTAGGACTACTTCATTGTCTGGAGGATAGACTGAGTGCTAGGGATAACGTAGATAACTTGATTATAGCAGGGGATTTAAACATACCAACTGTAAGGTGGGTGGTAGGAGGTAGTGAACAAGGGAGGGGGGTGTTGCAAAATATTGCTACGGGCATATTAAATGAAGGTTTTCAGCAGGTTGTGGAGGAGGGAACTAGGACTAGAAGGCTGGGGGTGCAAATATTCTAGACGTAGTGTTAGTCAGGCCGAGTGGGTTGTGGGCAAGGACAGTGGTCGTTGATGGTACTAGTGATCATTGGGTTCCTATAGTTAGTTTAGCGTTAGCTCCGGTTGAAACTAAAAGCGTTGGGAAGAAAGTCTGGGGGTATAAAAGGGTGAAAGCTAGAGAGGTTCGGGAATCCTTCGAGGAAAAGTTTGATAAGTGGTGTGAAATAGAGCAGTACGACGTTGAAGGTATGTGGTGCGGTTTTCGGGAAATATATGAGGAGGTTAGAAATAAGTTGGTCCCACATAAGGTGTTGCAGGCTACCGCAGATCCTGCTTATTATAATAGTGATTAGTAAGGTTAGGAGGCTTAAAAGGAAGGGTAGGAAAACAAGTAGGAAATTGAGGGCAACAGGGGAGGGTAATGAGGAGATACGGGATATTAGAAGGGATTCAAACAATGCTAAGAGGGAGGCAAAAGAAACCTTCGTGGGGGGGTACGTTTAATGAACAGGACACTCAAGGTAGTTGGAGTAGGATGTATAGGTTTGTTGCAAGTCAGAAAGGTGGTGGTAGGGAGCTGCCAACTTTAGTCGATCAGTTGGGGAATGAGTGGAAATCAGATGAGGAGAAGGCAGTAGCTTTAAATACATTTGATGGGGAAGTGTTCAATGTGGCCGGAAATATGGAGGAGGAGGAGGGCGAAATTATACAGGGGGATGGGGGAGGAGGTTAGACTCACAAGGGGGGAGGTGTGGAACGTACTGAGGAAGCTGAAGAATGGGAAGTCGCTAGGTGCAGATGGGGTGCAAAACGATCTCCTTAAATTAGCAGGGGGGGGGGGCTGTCGATTATTTGCTAAGGTCGTTTCAAGCTTCACTTACAAAAGGTATAGTGCCGAAAGATTGGAAACAAGTAGTGCTGGTACCAATCTCGAAGGGAGGGGCAAGGTGCAGGGTAGATAATTACAGGGGGATCAGTTTAACGTCACAAGTGTGTAAGATAATGAAAAGGGTCGTTATCAGGAGAGTATTGGAGAAAGTGGGTGAACGTAGGGGTATTTCAGAGGTGCAGCATGGGTTCAGAAAGGGTTAAGCATGTGAGACACAGTTGTTGGGATTTGCAGAAGATTTAGCAGGGGTTGTAGATAGGGGTGGGAGTATTGATGCAGTGTTTTTGGACTTTGAGAAGGCTTTCGACAAGGTAGATCACGTCAGGCTATTGAGGAAGTTGAAAGTGTCCATTGGAAATGTCGAGTTGGTAAACTGCGTTGGAAACTTTTTTAAGGATCGGGTGCAAAGCGTTCGGGTAGGTACAGAGGTCTCAAGTGAGGTTAGGGTGACGTCAGGATTTACACAGGGTAGTGTGTTAGGGCCGTTATTATTAGACTTATTTATAGATTTTTTGAATAGTCTTGTTAACTCGAGAATAAGGTTGTTCGCGGATGATTGTGTGCTATATAGGGAAGTCAATTCGGAGGAGGATGTAGAAGCTATCAGGGCGGATCTCGCAGCACTAGATTATTGGGTACAGATAAACAAGATGGGGCTAAATGCAAGGTAGTTACTTTTGGTAGAAGGAGAGAAAGGCTAGATGTAGTGTATGCTGTGGGGGGGAGGCCACTTGAATCAGTGGAGAACTGTAAGTATTTAGGAGTAGTATTTGACAGATGCTTAGGGTGGGGGAGTCAAATTGAGCGAGCAGCAGAGAAGGGTATTGAAACTATTAATGTATTGAACTTTGTGATGAGGCAGCGTATAGGGACAGGTACGAAGATTAAGGAAAAAGCCCACTCCAAGTTAGTGCGTTTTTTGATAGAGTATGCAAGTTCGGTATGGGATTCATATAGGGTAGGTGAGATAAGGGATGTAGAAAGGGTGCAGGGGATAGCAGTCAGAAGGGTTCCAGGTAGGGTTAGGAGGTGGAGGTGGGTAGTGAATGAAAGGGGAGGAAGGATAAGAATATTGGAGAGTCCATCTGAGATGATGCGCGAATTGGGGTGGAAGGAATTGAAAAAACGGAGAAAAGTGGATCGGTTGTGTAATTTTTTCAGGGCGATGGAAGGAGAAGGGGGCTGGGGAGAATTGAATAGGTTGATTGAAAGGAATGAGCTAGGGTATGGGGGCAGGAGAAGACATGAGAGAGCGGTAGTTGTAAAGGGGGCTAGATTAGATGTGGGTAAATTCTCTTTCTTGAATAGGACAGGTAGGGACTGGAATGAACTTGGTAGAAGTGTTTTTGAAGGGGATGAAATAAGAATAAAACAATTCCGGCAGAAGGTTAGGGAGGCAGGCAAACCGTCGTGATCAAGGATAGGGAACTTGCCACCGTGCATTTTTGCGCAACTGTAAGAGTTAATAATAATAATAATAATAATAATAATAATAATAATAATTTGTTAGATGAGCGTTAGCGAAGATTTCCACCCAACTCTTATGGAGTTTTGTCTTTTTTTTTTGGAAACAATGCACAGGTTGCAGGGTTTGACCGATCGACATTAAAGTTTTTCTGTATACGCAAACTTATCCAACTTGAAATTGTAGGCCTACAGAATTTGGGTCAAATCGGTTGGACCATTTTTGAGAAACATCATCTCAAAGTTTCTAAAAACCCCATAAGATTAGGCTGGGCGGAAAAAAATGAAAAATAAAATCTCTCCTATATAATTCAAATTTTCCCCAAATGTAAACACGAAAATAATGCTCATTATTGAAACATTGTATGCAATTCGGACCAGCCGTTTTGAAGAAAATAATGTAATGAATGTTTTTTATTCATCGAATAGATAGAAATGATAGCAGAAAAATGTTGCAGTGATAGATCCACGGATCCCTTGATTCGATAGTAACCGAATGAAGTACATTTTATATGATCAAGTTGTGTCGAGGTTTCAGATATCTCGCTCATCGTACAACGCATGTTCTGTGTTTGCCTAGTATAAATTATGTCCAGTTGAGAAGCAATCAGACACCGGAAGAGCGAGACTTGGCATTATCAACTACCTAAAGAGTCCGTGGGAGTCGATTTAGCGGAATATCAGTTTGTTGGTGATAACTTTTGAACGGTATGAGATACCGAAATTCTGAAAACGAGGAACACAGATATTTCAATAACTTCAAGACGATGTGAGTAATAACTATTTATCTCGAATCGCCTGATTATCAGGCGGATACGCTTAAAAATACACATTTTTAAATCGTCTAAGCCTGACGATTATGCTGATATTCCACTGATATTAACTGATATTCCACTTAATCGACTCCCACGGATTCTTAGCACTGTATTTATATAGGCCCTACCTATATTCCAAAGTTGTTATTCTCAACATATAAAATGTATCAACAATTCAATTACAAATCAATGAGCCGCCCCGGTCAATCATCCAAGTCCAATTAGCTATCGCTAGCGGTAGTAACTGAAGTCACCGTTGGGCGTTGGTTCGAGTCCCGCATAAGGAATGGGTTTTTGTGAACGTCCTTTCACCTATCATCACTTCATCGTTTCATTATCATCCGCTCATTCGTACCCCTGTATAACCTAGCTGTTGGTGGGGTCTTAAGCAACGTGGGAAAAAATATAAATCAATGTGTACCTACTCGAGCGACTGGACACGCGGCTGGGAAGTTGCTTTTCGCTCTGATGTCTTCAAACACCTTGATCGGGTCGGCCTTGAGATAGTCACACAGTTTGACAGTCGTGAACGTGAGCGGCACCATGCTGTAGCGACCACTGGGCATCATCTCGTAGGCCACTATATGGATCTGGAAGAGAACGGTAGATCGATCTAATTGTTGAATCGATCCTCAAATCATATAAAGAGATATACATGAAAACTCGTGAACAATCGATTTTCTCATCAAACTGGTATGGAGAGATGTATTGATGCAAGCATACGTCTCATGGTATCTTCAATTGATTGATTTTATTGATTTAGTCTTCATTATCAACAGAAAAATACATTCCCACTAGAGCTAATTTTTTGATTGCAGAATACTATCATATTCTATGATTCAATGCTCACAATTTTGTGATATTGTATCAATCATTCTATCACATATATCATATCATTCTATCATATATATATATATATATATATATATATATATATATATATATATATATATATATATATATATATATATATATATATATATATATATATATATATATATATATATATATATAATATATATATATATATATATATATATATATAATATATATATATATATAATATATATATATATATATATATATATATATATATATATATATATATATATATATATATATATATATATATATATATATATATATATATATATATATATCACTAGGAAAACGCGTTATGTGTTTCTGCGTTGATGGATGAGCTAATAAGAATGACAATGAATTCTTTCAAAAAGTTATATCAAGTTGATGTTTTGACGGCATTCAAGTTAAAAATCAATCTTTCCATTTGGTTGGTTTGTTTCGTGCATACATATACAGCTGTATACATATACACACCTTGAGACCCTCTTTTTATATTCATTTCTCATTCTCAATAATTTCTTCGATAGTAAAGAAGGCCTTGTTTTAATCGTTCTCCATTAATTGGTGACACTTGTTGCTTGGATTTAATTGGTTTTCTTAATAGCTTTAAAACGATGTGTAAAAATGTCATTGAATAATTTTTTATATCTAAACGACTGATTGGATTTCAGTGAAAGTTCGAAATAATCTGTATCATCATTATATTGAGATTTGGTGAAAATATGAATTTTTTCGAAAGACATTTTTTGTACGAAAATTCTTCTCTTGCTTTTTTTTGTCATTATATAATTTTGTATATCAAAACGACTGATTGGATTTCAGTGAGAGTTCGGAATAATGTGTATCATTATCATATTGAAATTTGGTGAAAATTTGAATTTTTTCGAAGGACATTTTTTTCACGAAAATTCTTCTCCGGCCAATTCTTATGGATAATTTGGAAAATGGAAAATTAGTTTTCTCAGAAGTTGTGCAACCGATTGCGTATGAAAACTAATGAGATTCAATCCAGATGATGACACATGGGCATGCCAAGTTTCAATCGAATTTGAATTTTCGTCTGACCTGTAGAGCGCGAAAAAAAAAAAAAAAAAAAAAAAAAATTACATTTTTTTGGGTCAAGTGAAATTGAGTCTTCGCTTCGCTCATCCAACTATTCATTCATAGCATATGAACATTAATTTGAATATTTTGTCTCATATTATTGTCAATTACCTGCTATTTCCAATGCCCATTAGTCATTAGACATTTTACTGGATCATTGAGTTCTTACATATGACCATATTTTCAGCCATTTCCAGCCGTAAGTGTTTAAATGGAAAAAACGAACAACTGAGGCGTACGCAGCGGTCTTCAATTAACGCAGTGTTGCCAGGCGTACCATAATTATGGAATTCGTACCATAAAAACGGTCCTTGTACCTCAGTAAATAGTGACTGTACTATAATGAAGAAATGTACCATAATTTTGCTCCACGTACCATAATTGATTGAAAAATGTACACTAAAATCACATTTATAATGAATTAAAAAAATAATACCCAATTTCCACTACGCATGCAGTTTCCATTAATTCTATCATATGCAGATCTATTGTTAATTTATCAAGTTATGAATCCGATGTAATTATTTTTGTATCTAAATTTTTCCATGTTGTGTATTCCAATGGATCATCATATAAACTCTTGAATCTACATCTTCTTCTCCTCATCTTCTGCCTTATATCAACATTTTAATCCTTTCAAATATTTGTCTCGAAAAAAGAAAACTGTGACAGTAGAAAATAACAGCCAGACGTTAGTTTGCTACTGATTTCTAACCCTCGGCCCGTGTTGAAAAGCTTAACGTTCAACCTGCAGTGTTCATGACAGGCCAGCATTTCCCGACGCACATGGCCACGGTTGTTGGTGTCATTACGCAAATGTAAGTTAGATTGAGAATGTTTTATCTGGCCGCGTATTATTCGCAGTGGCATTTATTAATGGAGTATTCAATGAAGAACAACTTTAGTTAGCAATATAGAAGAGTGTTAGAGCAGACACTCAATATTGGTTGGTTGGTTAGTCAAGGTTTGAAGGCGCGTCGACAGCGAGGTCATTTAGCGCCTATGTTCATGTCCGTGTACTTTGCCATAGTTGTCAACGTTTGTGGATGTTTCAAGCATATAGAGGGAGTGGAATAGAGAGAGCTAGAAAAGAAGATAAGATGATATAAAATAAAAGAAGAAGATAGATGAGGAGAAAAGTGCCAAGAAAACGGAACGAAATAAAATACAAATACAAACGCAAGGTTCAGTACTGTCTCATATACTCCGGTCGCTTCCACTCGACCGAGACGGTCCGAACTTGGTCTGGACCCTCACTCCAGACCTTATCGTCATGGGTGACCCTGCTGGGAGCAAATGAATTGCTCCTGGCGACAGCTCAAGAAATCACGGGGACAAGAAAGCCCCCACACCACAATATTGAATAATATATAATAAAAAAGGAAAAAATAAAAAAATGTAGAAAAAAATAGAAGAAAACAATGTGTGTGTATTTGAGATTTATCATAGTTCATACAAAATGTTTGTCATTATGCATGATAATTCAATATTTCTCAATGTATTGATTCTTTGATGACACTGAAGTAGCATGACTTTTTTTTTTTTTTTCACTTATTTTTTGGTGGCCTATACAAGTCATGTAACAACGTGGGTTGAAGCTATCGTAGCTATAATCCGACTGGTTACACGTTGCCAAATGGCTTGTAATGTTCGAGAGTCCTATATATAGTTGTATGCTTATGAGGTCGAATCCTGTGGAGGCTTGAATGAAGTAAATCACATGTACATGCATGAGATGTAATTATAGTTATAACAAGTTTGTATCCATTTTTACAAATCGCATTCTGCATTGTGTACGTGAGTCGAGAAATGAGAACTGATGAGAGATATTGATAGTAGATTTGGCTTGGAAATCTAATTTCTTGTGATGTTTATATATAGGCCTCGTTCTGGAGCCACTATTCCAAGGCAACGACCAGCAACAATAGCAATGGTCTTGCCAATGTTGCCCTTCAACCTCATGGCCGATGCCAGTTTGCTGGTGAGAACCAATTAATAGATGAATGGGCGGAGTTCCTAGATTATGTGCACGATACATGAGTCGCGTTCCAGAATTAGGCGCTTAGCTAGCGCTAGATTAGCATTGTCGAAATGGCGTCCCAATTTCTAGCGGCTAATTCCGCTAGAATCTAGCAAATCGTTCCAGAATCTAGCCTGCTAAGTCAACTAACATAGCTCATCTAGCGGGGGAAAAGGTTGCTAACTTGCTAGTTCAGCCCTAATTTAGAGCGTCAATTCAAAGATCATGGGGTCGCTTGATATGGTCAAGCTGCAGATTGAGTATGATAATGTAATAATGCCAATAAATGTGGAGAAAGTACTGCAGAACAATCAAATGATGGGGAGTTTGAATATTTAAATATAATGAGTAAATAATTGTAGGAACAAATTCGACGTTGCGGTTATAGGAGATGACCAAAAAGTTATTGAAAATATTCAATTCTTTTGGCAAAAAGTGAAAACTTCGTAACCCTCTTCTGATCCACTGGAGGAGGAATCAGAAGAAATGCCTGCATTCAATACAATCACTGCACTTCTCAACGCGATTTGATCTTCCGCCATGACTTTTTCAGCTAGTTGCAAAAGGTGCTCGTGATCGTTCCAGAATTGCAAGCAAGCTGGGCCAACTTGACGCTAACAAAGCGCTTGATTCTGGAACACCACTATGGTATGTGCAAGTAGGCGCAGAGTGCGTCACCGTGTATCGCTTGTTGAGGAGGACCAACAACGATCAGGAGAGTTACCTCAGGGTTTTTACCCGCCGCACACGTCAACACCCGGACGTTCATTGGTAAGTTTCAGAAGAGATAATACTGTTATTATGTCCATGTACAGATGTTAAAAATGTATCTTTATTGTACACTTTCAATTTCAGACGGGCTGCGCAATGTAGACCGTACATATAGGACGGAGTATACACGATTGGAAAGAGCAAATCCGATACGAAGAGATCGGAGGAGAAACTACGTCAACCAGGACTTGAGAATAATTCGTCTCTACGAAAGAAAAAAATATATATATATATATATATATATATATATATATATATATATATATATATATATATATATATATATATTCATTACATAGGTCTACGATGTATCGCTATTGTTAGATGTGATCGAAATACAAATGCTCTGAATCAACATTTTATGATTTCGGCAATGTATTATATCCCAAATCTGACATGATTTACAATGCTATCCATGTATGTAAGGTAAGGTGTATTTCGAGCACTTCACTTATGCTACAAATACAGAACGTGAAATTAAAATAATCATAGAAGAAGTGAATGTATGGATAAGATGAGTGGTGGATGAAACATGGAGAATTACCCTTCTATTCTTGACGTCATCACTTTCTACGAACGGTCTACCGAAAATGAGAACTTTGCGGGAATCCAACCCCAACTTCCTGGATATTGTTAATGACTTATCTACCCGTTTCAGATACTTCAATCATGGAGTTGTCTCTCAGCCGGATCGCGTTTTTTCGGTTACGTCGATATTCCACGAATCGGCCACCATGTTCGTTATTCAACTGCCAGTTGGAGCTACTACCACATCGATAATTCAGGCACTAGATATAAAACAAGTGTCCGAATAAAGTGCTAGGGCTAGTTAGCTCCAAGAAGCAAGGTCTTTGTTTGGTCAATGTTTACTAAAAAAGCTCTCAACTATGACAATACATTGTAAAAACAAAGTCACGGTCTCTTGGACTGCAATAATTCATCACATTTCGAAGCCCACCTCAAGATCAGGGCTGGGATTTTGTGCTGACAAAAATGGAAATACACAGAGACTCGAGATGTTGCCGTGACAGGTAGCTTGTGTAGTAAATATTAAAGTTCATAGGCCTAGCCTCTTAGAGCTATCGAACACTAACACGAAATGTATTAGGTACAGGGTTGGCAAGTAACTACCCAGCCCAATAAAACCCGGTGGGCTTTATTGGGTATTACCCACGTTAAAAAACCCGGTTCAACAACCCACAAGCGGGATTTCAAATTCTATGCATTAGGCCTACTTATTATATAGCTTCCCTGTAGTTCCCCTCCAAAACACTCTGCAAGTGACTTGGTACTTCCCAGAAACTTCTGTAGATTTTTGAGGTTCGGATCAATCCCCTATACTCAACTTTCACCATACTTGTCAAAACTTGAAATGTCACGGCGAAGTGGGTCGGGGAGCAAAACAGCTCACGAGTGGGCTGAATTTGCAGCTTCTACTGACGGTGAGGATTCGAAAGTTATTTGTAAATATTGTGAGAGCCCAGTGAAAAACTGGGTGAAAAAAAGTGAAAAAAATGAGCGCTTGAAAGCTCATCTTTCTAAATGCCGTGCAAAATTACAAGCCGCAAACAAAGATAGAGAGAAGAGTAAAAGAGAAGCTGTACTCATGGACTTGAGGTTGTCTGAAGACGACTTGGAAGACTACATTTCCATGTAAGCCTATTGTTTTCATCTCTCTTCACTCAACAAAGTAATTTTGTTAAGACATCATTATGATTTTTTTCAATGTTGTATGCGCTATCCATTGAATTATAAATACACGTGTGACTTTGTGTTTCATTTAAAAAAAACTAAAAAACCGTAAAGACCCCAATAAAACCCGTTTTTTTAAAAAAAAAAAACGCCCGGTCTGGGCTTTTTTTAAAAAAATGGGGTTTTTGCCAACCCTGATTAGGTAAGGGTCCAGGAGGACAGTACTATTCAGAACGCCACGGTTCAATGATGATCTCAATATAATATTTACCCGTGAATCCAATGGATAAGCTTTCGGTCTTGTAGCATTCATTTTGATGATGGTGAACGATGTATTGTACCTGGTTACACGGGCATCGTATGTTAGAGTGTAGCCGTATTCAGCGACAGAAGGAGCCTCGACTTTCTCGATTATTATCTGGTAGTCTCGCTGAAAACAGAAGTTTGAAAAGGAAAGAGTACGGTGATCTTATCGCCATGATTGGTTAGGAGGACCTTTACGTTCGATAACCAAGATTGGGAGATGAGTGGCGGCTGAAAGGACCTGTTGCATACTCTTCACATTTGTCATTATCATTCTTCCTCAGGTTCTCCCACAACCACTCGGCTTCCATCTCGTCTCAACCGACTCTCCTCTCCACTTCCATTATGGAGAACAAGTCCTTTTATCTGCCTGCTCTCATATGTGCAGTCGGTAGGCCGACTCGAACTTCATTCAAGGCCATTTCCAACATGACTGTACAGATTCACTTCGTGACCTTACCCGGGATCGAAACGATATGAGATGAACAGAAAAAAGACTTCTCCTCCTGGTTCGAACTGTACATACACTAATAAATACAATAATTTCTATATATAAATACTTTTGAGTTTCAATATCACCGCAATCGTATATTTTTGCTCCAAACTGAGTCGACTCCCATGCGCTCTTAACATTCATCTGAAGTCAACATTAGAACATGCTCGGAATGTTTCTATAACTGATTGTCTCACGATCAACCTATCTCCCTCAAATAGAGTCAGAATAGAATAGAATATGTTTTACAAGTCCACATTGATGACCGCATAACGATAGGCTACGAGACAGGTCAGTAGAGTATGAAGTAATACAAGTAATGATAGATAATTTCAGAAATAGAACAGTGGAGAGCAATAATGACAACAAATATTGGTGTGGTGGTGATCCAGTCGATTATTCATTCATCCAGAACTCTCACGCTATAATAACATCTATCAATTAGATAACTTTCAAGGGGGTGCATGCACTTGTGGTTATAAACCCTATTAGTGAAAATTTAGAACTGCGCATATTGACAAATCAACTAGATAAAGAGGTAGGTTCTGCGCGGATACTGGAGGGGGGAGGGCATCGCAGCCCCGCAGTGAATTTTTTGAACCTTTTTCATTTTTTCATATATCTGTTTACTATTTGCGAATATGTAGGCCCAAGATTGTAGCTCCATAGTGCATTATTTGCGCCAAGTATACGCGTATTTATTATTGGGGGAAGAATCATTCAAATTATTCAGCATAAACATGAAATAATGTGGTTTGAAGATTATCGATTTACTCATTATTCAATTCTTCTTTGATAACGTTCATCAATACGCATCATTCTGCCATCATCAGCTGAACTGCGAGGACGTGTCCAGTGTGGTCCACATCAGACCGGTATTCCAACTATCGTGTGTTGTGTTGGTGTAGTAGTCTCTAGACAATGTCTCTAGAGTGCCTAACGACGATACCGTCATATCAAAAACACGTGGTGGTTTGAAAGTCAGTGAAATAATTCGTGAATTAAAGACACGAGGAATAACCAAAATCACGAATAAATCAATATCAGTGTTGTTGTGCTGAAAATATCATGCTGAAAATAATGGTGATACCAGTAAACATGAAATACGAGATCCAGAGTGTGCTAAATGTCTGAATCTAAATATAGAACTTACAGAGTTACGTAAGGAAAGCGATGATTTGAAATTATCGTATGGTGATATTTCTAGAAGACTTGGAATATTGGAATCGTTAGTGTCTGTGATAAGTAGCAGTCACAAGTCGAGATAAGAAGATCGAGAGGGACGTAAGCAAGGAGTCGTCAGCAACATCTCAAAGCAGAGGAGAGGAAACAGGGTCAGCAATAGATGCAGTAATTCAATCTCTCGAGAGTTATTCCCATGTCGTGGACGGTCAGCATGCCACACCGGCCGTCGAGTGGCGAACATCCTTCACCCACACGTCTTGCAGCAGTGAGGAGAACAATGCTAGCCAATCAGCATTGCTGGACAACGACTGAGACAATTATAAACAGGAAATCTACCAAACAAGAGTCAGGGAAGACTGAAGACGTAATGAGTCTAGGTGATTCGATGATTGGACTTGCAAGTCAGCTGACTGCTGACGTCACAGAGTGCGCCACGTTCTTCTCAGGAATAAGTATAGAAAATGTGACGAAAGCAGGCAAGTGGAATACAGTTAATAAGGGCCTGAAGCCCAAAGTGCTGATCTTATATTTTGGCACCATTAATGTCAAAAGTGCCAGAAATATAGATCATATAACGGGTGAAAAGTACGATATGATCACCGAAGTGAACAGATATTATAAACACCGAATATGATCACCGAATATTTATTGCAGAAGTAATAGCTGTTCTTTGAAGTGCTTTTTGAATGTATTCAAGTTCCTATAGCTGTTCGTGAAGCTTATTTTCAATCGAAAATTAATCCTAATAAAATGAAAACTATTGAGTACGGTACGTGAAATTGAAACGTCAATATATACGGGCAATTAGGCTGGCAAAAAAAGTATTATGATAATCTAATCAAAACAGCAAATAATAAGAGTAAGGTGGCATGGCATATGATAAAATCTAATAAAAATGACAATAAGAATTTTTCTTCGAAAGAATTGCATCTACAAAATCAGGACGGTCAAGTTTTGAAATCACAGCAATCAGTTGCAAATAGATTTAACGATCACTTCAAGAGTATTTATAATGACCTCATGTCAGACAGTGGGACTTCTGCCAATATTCGCTCAGATAAACATACGTCAGATCGAAATGAACCCTTTACTAAAGTCATCTTTTTGTCCCCAATAAAGCCCGAGGAATATTCCACTATAATAGATAAAGTAACGAATAAAAGATCTTCAGGCGTGGACGATATTCCCTGCAATATTTTGAAGCCTGTGACTACGTTCATCATGAAACCTCTTATACATATTATGGACGAGTCCTTCTCAAATGGTAAATTCCTCAATATTTTGAAGAAAGCAAAAATCATACCGATACTTAATAAACGAGATGATACCGATGTGTGTATCTATCGCCCTATTGCATTGCTATCTGTATTTTCTAAGATCCTTGAATCAGAATTCTGCAACAGACTCCTACAAGTTTTGAACAATAACAATCTTCTCAACAACGATTCACATTAGGTGAATCAACAATAACAGCAATTTCAGAATTTATTGAGAATATTTTAGAAGCTATAGACAGCAAACGACAGACACTTGGAATTTTTCATGACGTCACCAAAGCCTTTGAACCAATCAACCATTCAATTCTATTAGATAAGCTACGATTGCTAGGAATAGCCAATGACTGGCTTAAATCATTTCCATGCAATCGAAGCCAGTATGATCACTTAAACAATGAATCAGGAACTTTCAATTCAGTAGAAGTTGTTATCAACATTGGTGTGCCTCAAGGCTCAACTATAGCTCCTCTATTGTTCACAATATTCACAAATGAGTTACCAAGTTGCATAGCCATTGGTAAATTAACCCTGTTTGCAGATGATACCACCCACTTTTTGAGTCCCGAGAAAAAGAAATAGAGCTATTTGAAGTAGAAAATGATGCTGTAGATCAATTAGAAAAATTGTGAAATTCAAATCATTTGCTACTAAACAGGGATAAAACCGTATTCATGCAATTCAAATCTACGCGAAGAGTGATCGATAACTGTATCTTATCAAACTTGGCGGCAAATCCATAAAAGAATGTTACGAAACCAAATTCCTATGACTTCTGGTGGATAGTGTATTAGACTGGGGAAGTCACATCAATAACATCTGCAACAAGGTCTCCTCAGCTTGTTATCTAATGAAAAGACTCAGGAACATAGTAAATGTAGACACTATTAAACTTGTATATTTTTCTCATATCCAATCTCAATTATTATACGGGATAATTTTATGAGGACACTCATCACATTCTCAGCGTTTATTTGTATTGCAGGAGATAGCTCTGAGATTTATGGGAAGAGCAGGTACTAACCCATTTGCAGAAGTATATTTTAAGGACACCTGTATTCCACCATTTCACTGCTTTAATATTCTAACTCTGCCTTATCTTTACATATTTAGTAATGTCATGTACATAAATTATAACAAACAATTGACATATACTCAAAGTACAATACATAGTCATAACACATAACTTTACACTAATGGACCTCTCTATTCTGGAGCAGATTTTTAAAATAAATTACCTAATTCAATAAAACAGAAAGATGAGTCCACTTTCAAGCACAAGTTAAGAAAGTTCCTCATTGATCATTGCTTTTATTCAACTGATGAACATTTTAATAATAACGAAGACAACTGTAGAGTTTTAAACAGTAAATGACAAACAATGTGTTGTGATTATTGTTGTTCATTATCCTATTTTATTTTATTGCAAAATGTGATTGTGTTTACTTGTATGTAATTTGAGTGTATGTAGGCCTAATTTAATCTCATTTGCTTCATTATCATCCTGTAATAACTGTCTCATATCATATATTTGATCAGAAAAAAAACAATACATTATTCTATTCTATTATTAGATGAGCGTAGCGAAGATTTTCATTCCATATACCGAAAAATTTTGGGCTTGGTTTTTATTTTTTTTTTTTTTTTTTTTTTTGTGTGTGCTATTTTGTACGCGGCATACAGGTCAGGAAAAAGTTTCAATCAACTCGAAACTTTTTTCCTAAATTGGTTCTATACCAGAATAGGTTGGGATTGTTTTTCAGAAAAATCGGTCAAACGGTGCCTCCAGAAAAAATTTGGAAAGTATGGAAATTCCCCATGAGAATAGGCCGGGGAGAAATACTTGGAAAACCAAAATTTTCCGAAAGCTCTCAAATTTATACTGAATGTGGAAAGATCTATAATACATATTTTAAGCGATTTGTGAGACAATCGGATGTGAAATAAAGAAGAGAACGCATTTTTAATGTACTTTTTTACACATCAATAAAAGCAATTAAGAAAGCAATTTACAAACTATTAAATGTGAGTAACAAGTGTCACCAATAATTAAAACGTTTAAAATCTGTGATGAATATGAAGAAGGCACTGGTTTATTGTTTGGAAACCAAGGTCCATATACCAACAGACATCCGCGGTTTTTAAACCTTTGAAGTGATCCATGGCCTGTATATGTACATTGAGCTGACCAAATATTCTTAATTCTACATTTCCATACTTCTAAGCTCATCTCACAACGCATATGAGGCGTTTTCCTAGTTAGATGAGCGTAGCGAAGATTTTCATTCCATATACCGAAAAATTTTGGGCTTGGTTTCTATGTTTTTTTTTTTTTGTGTGTGTGTAATTTTGTACGCGGCATACAGGTCAGGAAAAAGTTTCAATCAACTCGAAACTTTTTTCCTGAATTAGTGTCATACCAGAATAGGTTGGGATTGTTTTTCAGAAAAATCGGTTCAACGGTGTCTCCGGAAAAAATTTGGAAAGTATGGGAATTCCCCATAAGAATAGGCCGGGGAGAAATATTTGGAAAACCAAAATTTTCCAAAAGCTCTCAAATTCATACTGAATGTGGAAAGATCCATCATACATATTTTAAGCGATTTGTGAGACAATCGGATGTGGAACAACGAAGAAAACTCATTTTTAATGTACTTTTTTACACATCAAAAAAAGCAATTGAGAAAGCAATTAAGTAACTACTAGGAAAACGCCTTATATGCGTTGTGAGATGAGCTTAGAAGCATGGAAATGTAGAATTAAGAACATTCGGTCAGCTCAATGTACATATACAGGCCATGGATCACTTCAAAGATTTAAAAACCGCGGCTGTCTGTTGGTTTATGGACCTTGGTTTCCCAACAATGGTACCAGTGCCTTCTTGATATCCATCACAGATTTTAAACGTTTTAATTTATTGGTTACACTTGTTGCTCACATTTAATAGTTTCTTAATTGCATCCTTAATAGCTTTTATTGATTTGTAAAAAAAACATTAGAAATGCGTTTTCTCCGTTATTTCACATCCGATTGTTCCAGAAGTCGCTCAAGATGTGTATGATAGTTCTTCCCACATCCAGTATAAATTTGAGAGCTTTTGAAAGAAAAAATCCAAGTAATTCTCCCCTGGCCTATTCTTATGGGGAATTTCCATACTTTCCAATTTTTTTCCGGAAAAACCGTCCGGCCGATTTTTCTAAAAAACAATCCCAACCTATTCTGGTATAACAGCAATTTGTAAAAAAAGTTTCGAGTTGTTTGAAACTTTTTCCTGACCTGTATGCCGCGTACAAAATTACACAAAAAAAAAAAAAAGAAAAAAAAAAACATAAAAACCAAGCCCAACATTTTTCGGTATATGGAATGAAAATCTTCGCTACGCTCATCTAAATAAATGTGAGCAACAAGTGTCACCAATAAATTAAAACGTTTAAAATATGTGATGGATATGAAGAAGGCACTGGTATAATTGTTTGGAAACCAAGGTCCATATACCAACAGGCAGCCGCGGTTCTTGAACTTTTAAAGTGATCCATGGCCTGTATATGTACATTGAGCTGACAAAATGTTCTTTATTCCACATTTCCATACTTCTAAGCTCATCTCACAACGCATATAAGGCGTTTTCCTAGTTAGATGAGCGTAGCAAAGATTTTCATTCCATAAACCGAATTTTTTTTTTTTTTTTTTTTGTGTGTGTAATTTTGTACGCGGCATACAGGTCAGGAAAAAGTGCCAATCAACTCGAAACTTTTTTTACAAATTGGTGTTATACCAGAATAGGTTGGGATTATTTTTCAGAAAAATCGGTCGGACGGTTTTTCCGGAAATAAATTGGAAAGTATGGAAAATCCCCATAAGAATAGGCCAGGGGAGAAATACTTGGAATATTTTTTTTTTTCAAAAGCTCTCAAATTTCTACTGAATGTGGAAAGATCCATCATACCTATTTTAAGCGATTTATGGAACAATCGGATGTGAAATAACGAAGAAAACGCATTTCTAATGTTTTTTTTACAAATCAATAAAAGCTATTATGGATGCAATTAAGAAACTATTAAATGTGAGCAACAAGTGTAACCAATAAATTAAAACGTTTAAAATCTGTGATGGATATCAAGAAGGCACTGGTACCATTGTTGGGAAACCAAGGTCCATAAACCAACAGACAGCCGCGGTTTTTAAATCTTTGAAGTGATCCATGGCCTGTATATGTACATTGAGCTGACCAAATGTTCTTAATTCTACATTTCTATACTTCTAAGCTCATCTCACAACGCATATGAGGCGTTTTTCTAGTTTAGTTAGGATTGACCGTGGCGATTGTTGGCCTGATAGGAATAGGAAAAGTTGCTCTCAATATATATTTCTCTTATATTTGATCTTCTTATTTGTTTTTACCAAGTTATATACGTACGTGATCACTGTAAGTTTTTCAACATTCTGAGCTCACAATTATTCTGTTTCTTGAAGTCATTTGTAGTATAAATCAAGCTTTTAAATATCATTTTCAACTTTGACGTAGCTTTCTTGACACTGGACTGACTGAATATGAGCAGTTTTGTTCCAGTGATATCAAGATTCACAATCCTGAATAATGATGGAGAAGATCCAAAGACCTTAGAACATTCTATACTGTTTGACGCTTCGGTCGATAATTTGATTTT
>OU015464.1:35177191-35245863 GCA_907164805.1 Brachyptera putata
TATTAGCTTATTTCGTCATGTCCGTGTATTATCATTAGGAGTTGGTCTATATTTCAAGTGTATCCTATTTTTTATTGAAATACCGTAGCCGTACGTAATAATTGCAATCTCCCTCCCCCTCTCTTTCTCTCTCTCACTCTCTCCCTCTCTCTCTCTTCCTCTCTCTCTCTCTCACTCTCTCTCTCACTCTCTCTCTCTCCCTCTCCCTCTCTCTCTCTCTCTCTCTCTCTCTCCCTCTCTCTCTCTCTCTCTCTCTCTATATATATATATATATATATATATATATATATACACATTTAATTTGCCTATACTCATTTTCAGTGTGATTTCCATTCAAAATTACATACAAACGTAATTTATCATCAATGATTCACCCAATAATATCCAAAATGAAATGCATTAGGATTTGTATTGAACAATCATCACTCAACATAATTAAATTAATTTGTGACCCTACTTTATGACTAATATATTTGATTGTGTTACAGCTGCCATTCAAACTAATTTGGGGACGGCGGCAACATCAAAGCAAATCCTCGACGACACTTCGTCATTTCTAAGAGACGCTCCGGCACGTCAAAAAAGTGACGAGAAGAAAATTCGGCAGTAAATTTATCTGAACTTCAAATTATGATTGTAATCTCTCATTTCATGTAGGCCTATATTTAGGTTCCAGGTTTTTGAAGAAATTTTTCCCCACACCATGGTTATTTTACTTTTTCATTCTAGTTTTGAATATTTTCATTTCATTCGACAAATATTTGAACGTCAAATTATTTTTTCGTTCTGAATATATGATAGATTTTTCACTTTTGGCCTTAAGCTCTTGAAACAGTTCATTGAATGATCGACCTTCATTCTTTAAAACTCTTCATTGGTTTTCATAAATATCTGAACTTCAAATTATGATTGTAATTTCTCATTTCATGTAGGCCTATATTTAGGTTCCAGGTTTTAAATATTTTTTTCCCACACCATGGTTATCAATCTATATTTCACAGAAAATTGGATAATTTTTCTCATGTTTTCACATGATGGATTTTCAACTCTAAGCACAAAGCAAGATGCATTGAGAGTTGCGTTAATTGGTTCGTCGGCCTCTACATGGTGTACATATTGATTATTTGATTGTACATATATTCTACAAATGACTAAAACTTTTTTCAAATTTATAGTTTACTTCTAAATTTCACTTCTGGACATTCGTCTACAACTTGTATATTGATTCGCTAATACTTTGAATTTACAATGTTTTTTGTGTAAAATGTTATGCATATATTTTCCTTTTTTGAAAATAAATGATCATATGTAGAGAGAAACTTATGTAATTATGTATTTACCCCCTCAATCCTACCTTCATAATGCTTTTTAACAACGTGGTGTATATAAAATAAACCAACATATCATAAAACATTGAAAGTTTAGATACACCTTAAGTATAAATGGTTCCCAACTGTTTCTGTTGTTGGCAAAGGATTTGTTCCAATTCACTGATTTGAATTCAAGTTATTAAAGAGTGACTATTTCAATTTTCATTTTCATGGCGTACTGGAATTAAATATCTGAATTTTCAAAAATTATTGTTCTCTATTCATGATAAGAGAACCACGATATAGGTTTTGTCAATCCATTGCCGACGAAATTCAATCCAATGAATATATCTATCCAAATATGTTTTTAAAGACCATAGTAGGCATTGCTCAACCCCACTAGCACAACACTGTGGCGGGTTGCCTATTACCAGGCGTAATAATGCCCACACAGTTCTTTTTTCCTCCACTAAGAGTAGAAGCAGCACCATTTCACTGGACACGACCATCAGTTTAGTTCAACGAATTTCGAGGCAAGCATGCAATTATTAGTTGAAAGGGAGTTCGCATAAGTTTCAGTTATTGATATTCAATCGACATTTTCGTTCATTTCGATAAACACTTTATTTCATTTTTTTTTATATATTGATATTCAAGCTTTGGCCCTAGCCCTTGCTGATTTGTTACATTTTCGAATTCAAAATTCAGCTTCATCCCTGACGCTTTGTATTTCCATTTATACCGTCACCATATCCAAACTTTTTTATTTGTCTTGATAAATATTTGAACTTTGAATAACTTTCTATATTCTGATGAAAATTATTAATCAACAGTTCGTAAACTGTTCACTGATTTATTTGATCTATGTTTCAAATTCTCACCACTTTTCTCTTTATAAATATATGAAATTCTACTTCTGGGCCCACATTTTCAACTTTCATATTCGATTTTATATTGATTCAAATTTTCAATATTTTGTGTATGTTATGAATATATCTTACTTTTTCATACACATTTTATTCTGAAACTTTTGGTATTATCATATCTGAAGAGAAACTTATGTGTATTTACCCCCTCAATCCTACCTTCATAATGCTTTTTAACAACGTGGTGTATATAAAATAAACCAACATATCATAAAACATTGAAAGTTTAGATACACCTTAAGTATAAATGGTTCCCAACTGTTTCTGTTGTTGGCAAAGGATTTGTTCCAATTCACTGATTTGAATTCAAGTTATTAAAGAGTGACTATTTCAATTTTCATTTTCATGGCGTCCTGGAATTAAATATCTGAATTTCCAAAAATTATTGGTCTCTATTCATGATAAGAGAACCACGATATAGGTTTTGTCAATCCATTGCCGACGAAATTCAATCCAATGAATATATCTATCCAAATATGTTTTTACAGACCATAGTAGGCATTGCTCAACCCCACTAGCACAACGCTCTGGCGGGTTGCCTATTGCCAGGCGTAATAATGCCCACACAGTTCTTTTTTCCTCCACTAAGAGTAGAAGCAGCACCATTTCACTGGACACGACCATCAGTTTAGTTCAACGAATTTCAAGGCAAGCATGCAATTATTAGTTGAAAGGGAGTTCGCATAAGTTTCAGTTATTGATATTCAATTGTCTGTATACATACATGCAAATGTATATTCAACGATGAAAAATATTTCTCATTTTTTGAGGCCAAGTTGTGTATATATATTCATATAAATAAAATATGACATATTTTGTTTGAGCTGTTTGAAACACGACCACATATCATGAACAGTGGGGAGGAATTTGAGCTATATTATCCATCCTTACATCTACCTTGACTATCAAGGGAAAACACATACAGTTGGTTCCTCAATTATTGTACATATTATTATATATTGGAATTGGGTTATGTGTTTTCGCATGGAATATCAAGGAACCGTTGAAATTTCCACCTTCCAAAAAAGTTCAATCGAGATCGACCCAGGGTCGAGACCATAATCCAAGAATCTAGACCCAAACATACATCTAATTATCATTAATTTAAATAATTTTAATCATCATTATGATCATTATTATTTTTATCAACATCAAAACATCTTGTTAGTTTTAGTAAACTTGAGAATATTCGAGTTGCTGAGTAGGTACTATTGATAAAATATTGATTATCTGTTTAATTTACGTGCAGACAAGATGTATATGGAGCATCTTTGCAGGATACTATGAAATATATGTATATTTTGTTTTCTTGATTGATCAATAAAAAAAAAGACAACAGTCCCATATTTTAATATATTCAATAATAAACTTCACAAGGAATACTGAGAAAATAATTGATATATATAAAAAAAAAAAAATATATATAATAATATGTTGCTTGCTGCATACCTAACTATAATTAACGTGTGTGGGGGACTATATATATATATATATATATATATATATATATATATATATATAGGCCCATATTATATATATATGTTACTTCAACAACTTTCTGTATAACCACAAGTAGGTTATTATAATCATACCATCGGAATAAGAATGCACGAAGTGTCCCAAGAACACAAATAACCTCGCTGTTTATCATCTCTTGTGTGGCGTATTGGGTAGTGTCGATACTTTGTAATACATGTTTTCTTCTAGTGTCTACGTCGCCGGTTCGAGTACAGCTGTATACCTGATGGTTTCATAATGTGTGTTAATGTACTGTGTATCTAAACTTTCTACCTGTTACAGAGTGTAAGATGTATGCCTCCAAATAATGTATAGTGATGTTACACCACAGATTCTTCATATCGCTACGACTCCGGTATGCACGATATGGAAACGATATATTTTTTTTTATGTTACTTCCATGTCGTACGCAATTATTGGTACAACACCGGAGCTCAATATCGATGCGATATTACGCTCTGATGTTGTGACGATGATGAGGGTTATTATTTGTACAACGAGCGGACTTGTACGATAACATCGACACGGCAGAGCCACGCTGTTACATTGGGTATGTTGACACGGTACTGAGCATCGGTATTGTGACGATGTCTAGAATTGATAAATCTACGGTACTCGGGCGTAGATCACTAACATCGACACGGCAGAGCCACGCTGTTATATTGGGTATGTTGATACGGTACTGAGCATCGGTATTGTGACGATGTCTAGAATTGATAAATCTACGGTACTCGGGCGTAGATCACTAACATCGACACGGCAGAGCCACGCTGTTACATTGGGTATGTTGACACGGTACTGAGCATCGATATTGTGACGATGTCTAGAATTGATAAATCTACGGTACTCGGGCGTAGATCACTAACATCGACACGGCAGAGCCACGCTGTTACATTGGGTATGTTGATACGGTACTGAGCATCGGTATTGTGACGATGTCTAGAATTGATAAATCTACGGTGCTCGGGCGTAGATCACTAACATCGACACGGCAGAGCCACGCTGTTACATTGGGTATGTTGATACGGTACTGAGCATCGGTATTGTGACGATGTCTAGAATTGATAAATCTACGGTGCTCGGGCGTAGATCACTAACATCGACACGGCAGAGCCACGCTGTTACATTGGGTATGTTGATACGGTACTGAGCATCGGTATTGTGACGATGTCTAGAATTGATAAATCTACGGTGCTCGGGCGTAGATCACTAACATCGACACGGCAGAGCCACGCTGTTATATTGGGTATGTTGATACGGTACTGAGCATCGGTATTGTGACGATGTCTAGAATTGATAAATCTACGGTACTCGGGCGTAGATCACTAACATCGACACGGCAGAGCCACGCTGTTACATTTGATAGGTAACCACGATATGGACATTTCAACATCGGTACAATATTGTACCCCGATTTTGTGCTACTTGGGGGGGTGGTTTCATACCGCTGCATGCTCGGTGCCGTGCCATAGCCTCTCCAGATAACTTATATTAAATCCTCCTAGCCTATAACGTCCAACACGGAGGCAGTGGACCAGCTACTCAATCAAGGCCTCCCCATCTTCCACCACCCTCTATGTGTGCCCGCTGCCAATCGTTCAGGCATTGAGTTTATAGGTTAACGCAATGGTTCGGTGAGGTTAGGTTGCATGCATTTTGCTATTTCAATTTACAAAGCTTCTTCTTCTTCAAAGCTTCTTCTCACATTAATATTTAGCCAAATAATAGAAAAATTATAAATAAACATAGGCCAGGGCAACTAAACATATCATCCCACGATCATACAGCGTCAAATTGATATTAATACTATGCCTACATCATTTCACAGTAATTTTGTCAATTTCATTCTACAAATGTTAAATGCAAATGTTGTCACTACAATGTGCTAGGGCCTAGATTGGTTTCTCTTTTGTAGTTTTGTAAGTAGATATTTCCAGTTCGTAGGTTTATTAATAATTATATTACATTATAATTACATAACTTCATACAAACAAAAACGACCGAGGACAGCAACAGCATTGAGATCAACACTTCAATGGCAACAGACTAGAGATGCCGTAGACTATATCGATATTTTGATAAATCGATTCTTTTCCTTTCGATACATCGATTTTTGAATCGATACAATGGGTTCCGATATATTGCTGAATCGATGTTTTCACGTCCGATTTTCGATGTTTTATATTGATTTTAAATTTGTCAATTATATTGTGTTTTCGAAGTATAATTTTGTAGCGTAGGGATTATGTACAGCTCTCGACTCTCGCCAGCTGTCTTCGCTCTTCCACTTTCATTTATTAACGTACTTTCGCGATGAACACTAGGCGCCAGAATACAATTCATATTCTGGATATTTCCCAATTGAACAGAAACCACTTAGTTGTCAACTGTTCACAAGAGTTGGTGATCCAACTTTATTGAAATCAGATACCATACAGTACAATACCAAAATTACGAAAAGTCTTACATGAAATATTTGCATTCATTGGAAGTGACTTGGCAATAGAAATAGATCCTGCTGCAACAAGTATTTTACACACAATATTCATTGAAAACTTGAATAGCTCTACCGGTATTTTAAATTTGAAAAATCAATTTTTCAAATTCAATTATCGATTTTTATCACTTCCGATTGATCGATGAATCGAATCAGAAATAAAAAATATCGAATCGAATCGACGTATCGATTTTTTCGCTATATTGCGGCATCACAACCACTACAACAGACCAGTTTCCCTTCGAGCTCGTTTTGCTATGTAACTCTCGTTCTTGAGAGAATGTCATTTTATTGTGACGGCTGTCCGCAATAGCGGGATACCAAGATGGTACAGCGTAAAAATCAATACATTAGTACAATGGTTTTACAAAATTGATACAAAATTGATTACAAAAAATCCTGAAATATTATAAAATTAATTTAATTAAAGGTATATAACAAAAGTATGAAAATGAAAGAAGATATTATTAAGATTATTTAAAAATTGAAATTATTTGAAAGAATATAAATGGTGCTGTAAAAGACCTACTGAATTTATCAAAACTGAAAGTACAATACTTCTTAATAATACCTTCCTTGGGATGTTGTATGTATTGAGAAAAGTTGATAAAAATGCAGGAACTGTGCCACGAGCTCCTACCATTAATCCCACTACATCCCAGTACTTGGCATCAATTTGGTATTTATTTGACAAATCCTTGATGCATGGAATGTAGTGTTGTCTCTTCTCGGTGTTTACATGAGATGGTTGGTCATATTCAGTTTCGTATCTTATTGTGGGATCCATAATAATTGCTTTCTTCCCATCAGGTCGTATAGCGATGATATCGACTCGTTTGTTAGAACCATCCTCTGCTACACATGGGATTTCCTCGTAAACCTTCCATTTTTGTTGTCTAAAGGCATCAGCGATCAAGGTTCTAACAGTGTGGTGTCGAGCATTTCTCAGAAGTTCACCCTTCGCGCATTTTCCAAGGACGTGAGGGAGGGTTTCTGTCTCGTCGCAGCCAGGGTGGCGACAACGGGTTCCGTCCTTGGATCTGCCGGGGATGGCTCTAACAGCAGCTACATTGCAGTTCATTTTAATTGCATTTGTCCATTGAGATGAAGATAGGCCCGAGTGATCAAATACCCATGAATTACCGCGAAGATACTCTTTATAAAGGCAAATACCTTTTCCTTTTGAAGGTAGATTGGCCCACGATTCAAATGCTCTTTCGCGAAGCTTGATTCTCATGGTGCGCGCAGTTTGGTTTTCTCCTTCGTTTACTTGAACCATTTCCAGCTTTTCTAAACAGTTCTTCATTTCCTCCACAAAATCATAGTGGTGGAGGTGTCCATCCTGTACTTTCAAAAGTTTTATACATATATTATAATGTTGAAGGTATGCTTCCCAACTAGCACGCATTATACCAAGGCCTTTGTATTTTCTTGGCGCATATAGCATACCTGTAGGAGTATCGCCAGGTAGTCCTATAATCTCTTTAATACCGCTGCGTACAACCCTGTCTATGTCTTCAAGAAACTCTTTTGATAGTTGACTTAATGGCGCACACTGAAGTGGGTAAATCAGCGAAGGCCACAGATATTGATTCATAATATTCAGTTTTTGGTCAGGCTTCAGAAGATTAGATGTTGTTACATTTTGTATATCGTCACGTAGGTGTTTGATTACTTTTGCCCGATCAAACGATATTTCATTCTTGAAATCTATTCCAAGGTATCTAATTCGTTCCTCGCGTGTGATAGAGCGAATAGATGACCCTTGGTCGAGAGTGATCACCGAGTCAGAGAGCATACCATTCATTATATTTATTGCACTACTCTTTGCTCCATTCATATGTAAGCCTATAGTATTTAGAGCCAACTCGGTCATAGATCCAAGTTTGGAGGCTCCATTAACATCTTTTGCTATGACAGCTATATCATCTGCAAATGCCAAGGCTGAAATATTGTCAAGATCATGAACCAAGCTGTATCCATAGGAATCGGAAATGCTTTTGTCTGTTAATTGTTTTATTATATGGTCTATTGCAATATTGAGAAGCGTTGGTGATAGTGGTGCTCCTTGTGGAACGCCGCGCAAGAATTTGATCGGTCTTGTTTTCTTTTTATTGGCTTCAACTTGAGTGGAATTTCCTTCTAGTGAAGATATTATCAGATTTACTAAAATTTCTGGTACTCTCAGGTTTTTGAGACATTCATGTATGTGGTGGTGGCCAACATTGTCAAATGCTTTGCTGACATCAAGAAACGCGATGCAGCAATTTTTCTTCTTCAATTTTGCTTCTTTCAAACAGCTGTTCATAATGGATGCATTTATATATGTACCAGGAGTAGAAACAAATCCTCTTTGATGTGTGGAAAACTTGGCGTAGTAACGTAACTTCTTATCAATAACTCGTTCAATTATTCTTCTTATGATTGGGAATATCGTTATTGGACGCCAATTTTTCAACTCATTTTCATCTCCTCCTTCATGAATAAGGATTGTTCTTCCTTTTCGCATGATCTTGGGTATATAGTTCATCTCCATGATGATGGTTGCAAGTCTACTTATAACCTTGGAGCATTTGAGTTCCTTAATTACTCTTAAAATAACTCTGTCTGGTCCGGCAGCAGTATCCATAGACATCCCTTTTATTGCATCATTTACTTCGGCTAGTGTAACAGATGTGGTGAAAATCTCTTCACTTTGCGCAAGTGTTACACCTTTAGGTATATTGGTTTCGTAAGAGCTTAAATTGTTAGGTACAGAATATGTTGTTTCAAAGTATTTCTGTATGTCTTCTACATCTATTTTACAAGATGCTGATTTGTTTGAATCCATTACTTTTCTGACTACCTTTTTTCTTTGATTATAGTAATGAAACTGTGCAACATCGTAGTCATACTGCTGCCTTACTTTTTCTTTATTCCTCTTAGATTTTCTTTGTGGGTTATTTGAGTTTTTGTATGTCAGATTTGGTACATTTTCTCTTGCTTTTTTCCTCGCTTCAAAGTGTTTTACCGCTGGGTGCTTAGGCCCACGAATCGTATTGACGGCCCCTGCGAGGAATGTATGTAATTCTTCAACAATTAGATCGAATGATTGCGGGTCACGAACAGGTGAGGCTGAGAACCTAATCAACTTCTCTTCCCATATCGACATGACATTATCTTCCAATTCGGAATAATTTGTGACATTTGGTTCTGATGGTAGTTTTTGGCAGTTTTTAGATAATTTTGGCTCTACTGGTGTTTCTACCATACTTTTACCTGCGTATTTATTTGCTGTACGACTCCTAGCCAAATCAGGATGAGCGCGAGAGATGTGTGTGGGTAATCCCCTGGGCTTGAAAAAAATGCCACAGTCGGGACATTCTGCCGTTCTTCCATCATCCTTCCGTTCATCCGAACACTCATCCGAATGATCAGTGACTTCCGACCTTGTATTATGGCTTCCATCAACGAGGCTAGGAACTGAAGTAGATGAGCCTCCCGGACTTTGTGACAAATTTGAATAAACGTCCAAATGATATAGTTGAATATGGTGAGCAAGATCTGATGTAACCTCGCTGCTGCAATGCGGGCATTTCATTATATCAGTTTATTATTCATTGCTGAGACCTTGCATAGGAATATCAAGAAGGCTTGCATGAACCGAAGAATGATGAATTCAACTGGCAGTGACTACATGTGTCAGAATTTCATTTAACCAGAAAATAATAATTTTCATGAAAAGTGAACAAATTTGAAATCCAATTCAAAACTCACTCAGAGGAGACTCGACGATGGTTTTTAGCTTAATCTTCATGAAAAATGATTCGGCTCACAATGATGCCACACTCGGAGGTAATTACTCTATACTTCCGCAAATAATCAATTCAAATATACGAGCAACCGTCTGGTCAGCCTATGTTTGTCCACGGCCTTCCGTGAGAGAATTCGTAATTCTTTCGTCGAGCAGGCCGTGAACGTGTTGCCAATAATTGCCCAGTGATTGGTTGTTTTTTGTGTACGTATAACATCAAGAGTTATTACGAACTAATCAACTATAAAGAAAGTATCACTATTATATATATATATATATATATATATCATTAAATATACATATATATATCATTATATATATATATATATATATATATATATATATATATATATATATATATATATATATATATATATATATATATATATATATATATATATATATATATATATATATATACATATATATATGTATATATATGTGTATATATATATATATATATAATATATATATATATATATATATATATATATATATATATATATATATATTATGTATCATTATTATATTGAAATTTGGTGAAAATTTGAAATTTTTTGAAGGACATTTTTTTTATGAAAATTCTTCTCTGGCTTATTCTTATGGGTTAATTGGAGAATTAGTTTTCTCAGAAGTGGTGCAACCGATTGCGTATAAAAACTAATGGGATTCAATCCAGATGATGACACATGAGCATGCCAAGTTTCAATCGAATTTGAATTTTCGGCTGACCTGTAGAGCGCGAACAACAATAAAGAAAAACATGTACATTTTTTTCGGGTCAAGTGAAATTGAGTCTTCGCTTCGCTCATCCAATAATAATAAATGAAATATATCTTGTATAATTTGAAATCAATCAAGTCAAAATAGGATCTAAATAATAAAATTGCGGAAGTTTTCGTAATTTTGTGTATCGTGTGGTTCAAGTTAAATCGTTGCATCATTAACGCGCTTATATGAATGGACTTTAGGCCATTTGTACATGTTTTGAAAATAATATGCATGTAGACTATATGAACACAATATGTGGTACACAAAAATGAGACCACTATACATACAAATATTGCTATTATCTTTTTTTTTAGGTTTCTGTAAATAGAAGAGATCAATACAATGTTTTATTCCACTATTCCAGTATACAGTATTCCTGTTTTTTATTCCAGTAAACAACTTACCATATCATTCTATCATTTATAGTTTGTCTATAGACGCTATACCCACTAGAAGCAATATATATATATATATATATATATATATATATATATATATATATATATATATATATATACATTCAAGGTCTAGAGGTAGCGTATCTGCTTCTGGTTCCAGGGCCGCAGGTTCAAATCCTGCGTAAGATTGGGGTTTTTAAAATGTCCTTCCATCTATCATCACCTCACCGTTTCTTTATCATCTGCTTATTTGTACCCTCTATAACCTAGCTGTTGGTGAGGTCAAGCAACGTGGAAAAAGAAGCATTTAATAAAAGTTCTAGATAGGCCTATAAGCAAAATACTAAAGGAACTATATTCTGTTGTTGATGGAATTTAATTAATTCAGGATTCAATAGAAGAAATCATGTAAGTTTTTTTGTAAATATAAGCAATGTATTCAAGATTCCTGTCAATAGAAACAATCAATTTAAGAATTTATTTTTACAGAATAATCTATTTAAGGTTTTCTGTCAATAGAAGCAATCAATTTAAGGTTTTTTTTCTATATAAGGGTGTCCAAGGGTGAGCGCGCTCACCCTTGTTTTTTTATGAATTTGAGAAATTTCTAAAATTCCCATTAGAATAACAAGGCGGAAAAAAATATATATATATTTTCCAAAAAAATGAAATTTCGCGTGAAGTTGAATTACATTTGGTACACATTTCCAAAAAATTTCAGCTCGATCGGGTCAGCCATTTTGAAGAAAAAACATAAAATGTACTAAATTGGTACCACTCGAAGCAGTTTTTACCCATTTTTACCAATACTATTACTATCCGCTCGTCCTACAACGCATATATGGCGTTTTCCTAGTATATTTGAATAAATCAATCAAATCTCGATGTGGAAGTGACAACTAGCTACAGACATGTATTTGAGTTTCGTTAACTTGGCGAACGAGTTCTCGAAGAAGGTGGTCGACAACGAGTTAGACAATAGCCATTCTAGATCCCGATTGAGATGAGATGAGATACCGATCGACAAGTGCAGTGACAAAGTTACACAATCGACCCCCTGGTCAGCCAAATAAACGACTGTAGATGGAAGATGATAATAATAATAATAATAATTCTTTTCATTATCATAAACAAACAGTCACTCGTGGTCACATTAATTCATTAAAATGAATCTGTAAGAGTAGTCAAGGCTACATATTGTATAAATTGTATACAATTTACGTAAATACACATTACAAAGTCTACCTACACGATCATTTCATGAAAATAATACTGATTTTAGCTAGGCCCAAAGCTTTTACCATGTGCAATAATTTCGCTCCTATGTTATTGTCACACAATTTTTTTTCTACATGTGTGTGCTACCTGGACGTGCCTTCTCAAACTAAGTGCACCAAACGGTAAGACTCGCAGCTCGGCCGATATGTTATGACCGATAATAGTAGACATAAATCCTGCGCCCCCTCAAAGGATCCGGACACCTTGACGTGGTGTGGGGGCTTGCGTGGCCCCGTGATCTCCAGAGCTATCGTCGGGAGCAATTTATTTGCTCCCAGCAGGGTCACCCATGGCGATAAGGTCTGGAGTGAGGGTCCAGACCAAGTTCGGACCGTCTCGGTCGAGTGGGTGCCGATAGGTGACCGGAGTACGTGGAGTGAGCGCTGAGCACTATGTATACCCTTCTAACTTCTTTCCTCATCTGTCACCTTCTTTTCTATGAACTTCTCTTACTTTCCTCTTTCTGCCAGCTCACTTCGTGTGCTCAAACCGCCCACAAATGTTGACGACACCAGCCATGTTCAGGACTTGATTGGTATGCTATCGGCTATTATTGCACTTGGGCCCGTACATGGATTGCGTTGGCTGCAATAGCTGGGTAGAGGTCTTGTATGACAATAACGATTCCGGATACTCAGTGAAAAGGTAAATTGCGTCTATGTGCGCCCGGACGTAAAATTGGCACTTTCCTGCACGCCACTTGCTGCTTAGGAAGTCATAACTTGCTCTTTGTCCTGCAGTGTTGTTGATCAGGTCTAGCAGCTGCAGGACCCAGACCTGGTTGTGTTTACAAGGCCCTATGCGGTAGAACCGACATGGGTTAGTTGAGTCCTTTGATCCGAGTAATTGTTGTAGGTTGTCCCCAAACCAGTCTATGGAGCCCCTCGATTGTCAATTCCCCCCAATGAACACAGATAAACCTAATAAGAAACGTCCTAGAAACTTGATGGAGGATGTTATCCCCGTTAAGGACCTTCTTCCGAAGACTTTGCTGCCACGCTTTCTCATAGTATCAATGAAAGGTGAGAAAACATTTTCGGACTTATCGATCTTCCGTATTGCTGAGGATCTCCTGCTGCAGGAGGTCCTGCTTGCGGGAGATGTCAAGCAATTGAAGCGCCTGCGGAATGGGACTCTTCTGATTGAGACCGCAAGCTGCGCCCAATCAAAGCTCCTCCACGCCACTACCATCTTCGGCACTGCTTTTGTAGAAGTGACTCCTCATAAGACACTCAACTCATGTAAGGGGATCGTGTTCAGTCACGACCTCCTGAACGTTGATGTGGAGGAGATAAAGAAGGAACTGGCACCGCAGCAGGTAGTAGATGTGTTCAAGATTGAGAGCCGGAAGAACAACCAGTTGCAGAAAACGGCTCTTCTCATTCTGACCTTCTCAACACCAACGCCACCACCCAACATCTTAGCCGGCTATTTGTCTATTCCTGTACGGCCCCATATCCCAAACCCACTTCGTTGCTTCAAGTGTCAGAAGTTTAACCACTCAAGCACGAATTGTAAAGATCGTGAGGTTTGCGGAAAATGTGGTTCAGAGGGACACACGCCGGCTGATTGCACCAACAAGTTGAGCTGCGTTAATTGCTGCGGTGACCATCCCGCATGGTCTCGTGACTGTCCTCTTTTCAAGAAGGAGAAGAAAATCGAAGAGTTGAAAACAACGAAGAACATCTCGATCGGTGGCGCGCTTCACCGATCGAGATGTTCTTCGTTGTTTTCAACTCTTCGATTTATGCTACGCTTTATCCGGATAATTCAACCAGATCTTTCTCTCAAGTCACGAGCCAGGCCGTTCCTGCGGAAGTTGAGCGAATGCAAGCAATTATTGATGACCAAAAGAAGACGATCCAGAATCAAACCCAACAACTCGATCTAGCGTCATCAAGCGCTCAGTTTCTGGACATGAAAGAGATTTTAATCTCTCAGGCCCAGGAGATGACAGCTCTCAGAAAGCAATTAGCGGACCAAGCAAAGCAATTTCAGTCAACCATACTTAGCCAGAACAAGCTCATCACCGAACTACAGCAAAGTATTTTAAATATGATTAACAGTAAGGATGCACAAGCATCTACATCAAGGTCCACACCAACTGGACCGTCAGTGACGACCAGACCATCGGAAGTCACTGCAACGAAAGGCGTTGTTCCGTCGAGCAAACGCTCGAACTCCACGTTATCTGTGGACGGCTCAGAACAGAGTCCGGCTTTTCAAACGGTCTCCAAATCGAAGAAAGCCATAGTTTGGACCAGGAACGGAAAAGGAGACGGGGGAGGAAGTGGAAGTGGAGGTGGACGAGGTGATAAGTGACCAAAATGGCAGTAACAGAGATATTGCAATGGAATTGCAATGGAATGTTCTGCCATTTGGAAGAGATCAAGCTCCTGATACACGATCTGACATCAAAGTGTATTTGTATTCAGGAGTCCAGATTGAAACTCACCGATGAACCCAAGCTAAGATCTTACGTCATCTTCCGCAAGGACAAGATCTTATGTGAGAGGGCTAGTGGAGGTGTTGTTATAGCGATCCACGACAGCTGCTACTCAGAGGAAATACCGTTTCGGACGCCTCTGCAGGCAGTGGCTGTCAGAGTGCATTTCCCTGGCCCTCGAACTATCTGCAACCTCTACCTTCCACCCGCTGATAGAGTGCACATGCGAGACTTGGACCACCTTCTAGCGCAACTGCCAGCCCCCATCATAATCACGGGGGACTTCAATGCCCACAACGTCCTGTGGGGAAGTGTGGCAAATGACGCTAGAGGTGGAGTAATTGAGAGCTTTCTGAACACCAATGACCTTACTCTCCTGAATGATGGATCTGCCACTCACCTCAGTGTGGCCAGCGGGTCCACTTCCATGATTGACCTGACGGTTTGCTCTCCATCAGTCTCTCTTGATTTTGATTGGAGAGTGTATCGTGATCTGTGCGGGAGCGATCACTTCCCGATTGTCATCGAGACCAACACTCCTGCTAATAACAACACCAGACACAGGAAATGGAAACTCCAGCGTGCAGATTGGTGTCACTTCAGAGAACTTGTCATCTTTGACGAAGGAAAAGTTTTTCCTGATGTGCAGTCCCAGGTCACCTACTTTACTGACATCATAGTACGTGCCGCTGAGAGTTCCATACCATTGACATCCGGTAAGCCGAGCCGTACCCCTGTTCCCTGGTGGAACGATGCCTGTGCCAAAGCCATTAAAGACCGCAAGAGAGCGCTTAGGCTCTTCACTAGGTGCTCAACGCAGATCAATATGATATCCTTCAAACGGCTTCGTGCAAAGGCTAGGCTTGTTATCAAGCAGGGACGGAAGGCCTCCTGGCAGCACTATGTCTCCTCCATAAACCACCGAACACCTATGTCAAAAGTCTGGGAAAAGGTTGAAAAGATATCGGGGAAAAATGTTCACATCAGTATCAATGGTCTTCTGGTGAACGGCCGACTTGAAACCTCTTCTCATGACATTATGACAGCCTTAGGTAACCATTTCTCTTACGTGTCGAGTTCTGAGAACTACTCGGCGAACTTCCTGACAACGAAAGCTGCGGAAGAGAGGAAATCTCTTGACTTTAGAGCACCCGCAGACGAAGTTTATAACAACTCTTTCAACCTGTGGGAACTGACGTCTGCAATTAAGGAGTCTGGCGACACTGCTCCTGGCCTAGACGCAGTTCATAACACCATGCTCAAGAACCTCTCTTCCGTAGCTGTCGAGTATATGTTGAAACTCTTCAACAGAATCTGGTTGACTGAAGATTTTCCCGACTCCTGGTTAGAAGCCATCACTATAGCTATTCCGAAGCCTGGCAAGGATCGGAAGCTAGCATCCAGTTATCGACCGATATCACTGACAAGTTGCCTCTGCAAGATACTTGAAAGAATGGTGAACAAGAGACTTGTATGGATCCTGGAAACTAGAAATCTTATAGCTGTCGAACAGTCCGGTTTCCGCCGAAACCGTTCGACCTTAGATCATCTAGTTATTCTAGAGTCTCTCATCCAGGATGCCTTTATTTCTAAGCAGCACCTTCTTTCAGTATTCTTCGATCTGGAGAAGGCATATGATACCACATGGAGATACGGTATCCTCAGGAAGTTACACGAATGGGGCGTTAGAGGTCATCTTCCCTCATTCGTTGTGAACTTCATGTCAAATCGTCGATTCAGAATCCGACTCGATAGTTATCTCTCCACACCATACGTCCAGGAAAACGGAGTACCACAAGGTTCTGTCCTTAGTTGTACACTTTTCCTGATAGCTATCAATGGTATCTCTACATGTATCAAGCGACCTGTGAATTGTTCTCTCTTTGTCGACGACCTCGCGATAATCGGCATCGACCTGCTCGGTCCACTTCCAAAAACTAGTAGCGGTAACACATTCATCATTTGCTGTACAGATTACGCTACAAGATATGTCATTTCTAAAAGTTTGCCATCAGGAGGGAGTAGTGACGTAGCAAAGTTCATTATAGAAGATGTTATTTGCATACACTCCTGCCCCCGGGAAATACTGAGCGATCGTGGCCAAGTTTTCCGCTCAAATCTGATAACAGACAATGTCAGGGGCATGGGATCTATTAGCTCTTTCACTACAACTTACCATCCTTGCTGTAACGGGCTAACCGAACATTTTAATGGAGTTATGGCTCAAATGTTGTCCAATTATGTTAGTTCCAATCATAAAGATTGGGATAGATTCGTTCCAATGGTAACTTTCGCGTTTAATGTTTCAATATAGGATACCACAAGGTACTCCCCGTTCTATCTAACGTACGGAAGACAACCCACACTACCAATTGATGTCACCTTACGACAGGAATTGAACATAGGAAAGTCCGTAGAAGAGACTTTAGAATTGTTGGATACGGCTAGGAAGTTGGCAAAGGAGAGGATTGCCGAGGCTCAAAAGAAGCAAAAAATTCGTTTCGACGCCTCTCATAGACACGTAGAATATGCAGTGAATCAATTGGTAATGGTTCATTCTCCAACTAGACAGGTGGGAAAGGCGGACAAACTCCAATAAAGATGGCAAGGACCGTACAAGGTGCTCTCTAAGATGTCCGATGTAAATTACGAAATTGCGATAAAAAAGGGTAGAAAACTGGTGAAAGATACAGTCCATGTTCTGCGGATGAAACCTTTCTTTTCCCCTTCTCAATGGCGTATTAAAGACAAGTCACGAAACACTCTTATAGCTTAAGATGATTATGAGTAATAGGCGAGGGCCAGTAATCCGAAGAGTCCGATTATACGAGTCTTTGGCTCTTTACAAATCGACGCTAGAGTTGAGAACGTCACAGTCCTCACTCTAATTGACTCTGGAGCGGCTGTGAGTTGTGTAGATTCGAACCTGGTAAAAAATTTACCTCATAGCAATGTGCAGGGGCTAGTGCTGCGAACGGCAAATAATACACCCCTTAAAATCATGGGTAAAGTTATAGCCAAAGTTGAAATTCAGGATTTTGTATTCGAAATTCCGTTGATAGCCGTTAGTGGACTGAGTGCAGGATGCATTCTTGGCAATGACTTTGGCTATTCTCACTTAGCACAAATCAGCTATAGCGACAATTCATTGACTATCAGTCACCCGTCTCGTACATTAGTAGTACCATTTACGAATAGGCCATTTTCACTTTTTGAGAATCACACAGCGGATCTTATGAACATATCGATTGGTAGCGACGATAACTTTGACGACAAGGGAGGGCATAATGACGATGCATAATGATTGCTGACGGCTGAACGCGAGCGCATATTTGCAACGCTGCAACGCTCTTATGACACATTCAAATCGCTTCAAAGTTCTGATTTCCTGTCGTATAAATATCGTTTTGAGCAACTCGAAGTTTTGAAAGTCAATTTTGAGGACGTTCAGACTGAAATACTGATCTTGAACGCTCAACTTGACGAAGACGTTGATGCTTTACCGGTCAAAACTATTGAAGCCAGCTTCGAGGACCTGTTCTACGCTACTCGTAACCTGTACCTTGCCGTCTTCTCGTCGACGCCCACGCCGTCGCCGACTCATGACGTTTCTCACGCCAACTCATTGCCGACAATCAAATTGCCGGTGTTTTCGGGCGACATATCGCATTGGCCAGACTTTTACGCCTTGTATACGTCATTGGTGCAAGATAATACGACTTTGACAAATGTCCAACGTTTTCATTACCTGCGATCATCACTCAGAGATGCTGCGCTCGCTACGATCGGTAGCTTTCAGATATCCGATGAGAACTACTCTCTCGCGTATAAAACTATGAACAATCGCTACCAGAATAAACGTCTTCTGGCCTCGTTTTACATACAACAAGTGCTGGATTTTACGCCATCGAAATCCAGCAATCACGCTAATTTGCAACATTTCTTGCAAATCCATCGCAACTGCATGGATGCCCTCAAAGCGTTATCTATACCTAATTTAGATGACTTACTGTTACTCTCTCTCAATCTCTCTAATTTAGACACTCAAACGAGGAAGATCTTTGAATCTAAGCATGCTTCTTCGTCCATTCCCACATACACGCAGCTCATCGCCTTTCTAGACGCCACCTCGAGGACTCTCGAGTTGTGCTCGGTGGGGCTAACCGGACTTGGCTCTCCGAAACAGCCATCTAGTACGTCGTCGTCGTCCAAGAAGATCCATTCGCTGCTCGTTTCGGATCCGCCGCGACACGAAACACGTCAACGTCCCTGCGCGTCTAGCCCGTCGCGTACGACGTCCGGCTCCTGCCCGACTTGCCAAGGCCCGCATAAGCTCCACCAGTGTGACGTATTCCGTCAACTGTCGTTGCCAAATAAATATACGGAGTTGAAGCGAATGCATCGATGCTTCAACTGTCTGGGACGACACATGCAGTCTGTTTGCGCGTCACAAGGTTGCTGCCGACAGTGTCGCAGTACACATCATCAAACGACGCTCCATCCCGATGGAGCAGGCGCCCATCCAGCAAACCAATGACCAGAGGTCCCCGTTGTGGCCATCTCTTGCCGCGTCAGGACTCCTCCTTCTGGTCAACGGACCGCCCTGCTGGGCACGTTCCGAGCACTAATCAAAGACTCTGCCGGTCAATATCAGCCGATTCGTGGTGTTATTGACTCCGGTTCCCAAGTGTCGGCTATCACGCGCTCTATCACTCGCAAGCTTGGGCTGATGGTCACGCCCTGTCATACACTCGTGTCCGGAATCGGGCAAGCTACAACGCAGGTTTATGGCACCACTCAGTTCGCGCGTTCATCGCGACTATTCACTCAACGTTCAGACCCTCGTTCTGCATTCCATTTCGGAACGGCTTCCTTCTTCTTCAGTACCCATGGAGATATTTGAGCGATATCACGGTCTGCCGTTGGCAGATGAGACATTCCATGTTCCAGACCAGATTGACTTCCATTTAGGAGCCCATCCGTACCCGGACATTCTAAGCGCGAACGGCGACCACGTCATTAGAGGCAGGCCCTCCGCACTCAACACCTTGTTTGGTGGGGTCATATTGGGTTCGGTACCCTCCGACGGAACCGAATCGCCTACTCCTCTTTCTCTCTTCACGTGCCTTACACCCACGTTGGAGAGTTCTCTACGTTCCTTTTGGGAAGTGGAAGAGATTTCGCGGCCCAAGCAGGAAAATCCTGACGATCGAGTGTGCGAGGATCACTTCGTATCCTCCCACTCTCGTAATGCATCAGGACGTTACTCCGTGGGTCTTCCGTTCACACCTCATCGCTCACCTCTCGGAGCTAATCGTAATACCGCCATACGATGCTACCTATCCTTGGAACGTAGACTGAAGGGGAATCTCTCGCACGACGACGCCTATCAGCGGTTCATGCTGGAGTACTTGGCTCTCGATCACATGCAACCCGCCGTAACTCAAGCCAAGTATATCATCCCTCATCATTGTGTGCATAAAGTGACCAGCTCTAGCACGAAGCTACGAGGTGTGTTCAACGCCTCTTCTCCCGACGAGAAAGGTGCGTCTCTAAATTCTCAACTCTTGAGTGGTCCGAAGCTTCAAGCTGATCTTCCTGAGATTCTCACCTCCTTTTGGACTCACCCTATTGCCATCTGTGCAGATATCAAACAAATGTATCGCCAGATTTCGGTTCATCCTCCTTACTGACAGTTTCAACATATTTTTTGGCGCCCTTCGTCAAATTCTCCGGTAATTGAGTATGAGCTGAATACCGTTACCTATGGACTCTCCCCTTCTGCGTTTCTTGCTCAACGTGTACTTCGACAGCTAGTTCATGATGAAGGAACGCGCTTCCCTCTAGCCTCTCGTGCTGTGCGACACCACACTTACGTCGACGACGTCGTCACCGGTGCCCGAGACCTGCATCTGCATGAAGCTAAAGAGCTTCAAGCTCAGCTCCAACATCTTCTCGCTAGAGGAGGGTTTGAACTCCGGAATTGGTCCTCCAATCTTCCCGAGGCATTGAGCACTCTGCCTTCAGAACATTTTGAGGCGCCGCTGGTCTTCGCCAACGCAGACCAGGGCATCAAAATTCTCGGATTACTGTGGGATCCACGCTCTGACTCATTCTCGTTTCACACGCGCCCTTTCGAAGGTGCTGTGACCAAGCGCACTGCGCTCTCATACATCGCAAGGATATTCGATCCTTTTGGTTTTCTCACCCCTTTCGTTTGTTGGATGAAGATCTTCCTGCAACAATTGTGGTTCACCCAGACTCACTGGGACGACCCGCTCTCTGACCAGCTGACTCAAAGCTGGCTTACCGCTGCGTCTGAAGTCAGCACTCTCCCAAGTTTTCGTCTCCCGCGTTTTCTACCGAACCTTCACGACGTCTGCCGCCTAATTGGTTTTTGCGACGCTTCTGAACGAGGGTATGCCGCCGTGGTGTACTCGCATACCTCGACTTCCGTCTCATCGTCTGTCACTCTATTGCGTGCTCGCGGCAAAGTGGCACCCGTCAAGCGTCTCACAATTCCCATACTTGAGTTGTCCGCAGCAGTGCTGCTTACGCGTCTGCTCAAAGACACCTCGCCATCCCTCATGACCTCTCTGTGGACTCTGTTGTACTCTACACAGATTTCACCATCGTTCTGGCCTGGCTCGTCACACCTCCACACCGTCTCAAGACCTTTGTTGCCAACCGAGTGGTTGAGATCTTGGAAACTTCCACTCCTTCTGACTGGAGGCATGTTGCTTTCGTCGACAATCCCGCAGATTGCGCCTCTCGCGGCATCTTACCTACCCAGCTGCTAACGCACATTTTGTGGTTGACCGGACCAAGCTTCCTGCTCTCTTCTCCCGTCACGTGGCCGCGATCGTCGCCTCCGCTCGAACTTCCAGAGGAGATGCTGGAGATGAAGACGACGACCACATTAGTGCCGAGCGTCGCCGTCGAGCCGCTTCTCGTCAAACTGCAACAGTTTTCCTCGCTCCTCCGTGCTCAACGAGTATTCGGGCACGTCACTCGCTTTACTCGCATCTTACATGCCAAACGTTCTCGGTCCCCCGTCCTCACCGGACCTATAATTCCGACTGAGCTCCAACAAGCTCTCGATCTTCTCGTCAGGATTACGCAACAACATCACTACGCTGTTGAAATTCGTCAACTAGTTCAACACGGGCAAGTCAAGTCTAGCCTTGCCGTTCTCAAGCCCTTTCTTGACCCTTCCGGGCTTCTCAGGGTGGGCGGAAGACTGCGTCACGCGTCTCTTACTGAAGACGCGCGTCACCCACTCCTTCTTCCAAAGCAAGCACATCTTTCTGCTCTCCTATGCGACGCTTATCACAAAATCTCTCCCCGTTGAGGTTTAGTATTCGTTCTCGTTTTTTTTTCGTGTCGTTTTTTGAATATTCATTTTGGTGAGTGGTATGTTTGCGCCATTATTGCTTTATTTCTTTTCTCTCGACGCAATTCACGTTCGCGATTTCAACTATGTGTTTCCCCTTCTGTTTAGTTGGTGTACGACTAGCCTAACTCGTTTTCACCCCCTTCCCCATTGCATGTCGCAATGATAAGTTAGTTATTACAGGTATTCCTTCGTTCAGTACGCATCGGTCAAGTTTCGCTCGTCGTTAATATCTAGATTTGTGCGTCTAGGCATTTTGCTCGTTCGGACGGACGTTCGTCTCTTATTCAGTATTCCTTCAGTTTTCTTACCTCCTCCTTCTCTATTTACACCTCAGCTCTCCGTTCTTCCTTTCGTATATTCTCGATTTATTATCTACACTTCGTTTGGGTGACACCGCAGCGCTTCAACTTGTAAGTCACTCTTTTCATTATTTTTCTATCAACTTCTTTCAAAATACAGTCCACTGCCTTTTCATTTAGATTTCGGTCTAGCGCAAACACATCCTTTTAGCCTTTCGTATTTCTTCAGTATACCTTCTTTATGTATTTGATATACATCTGTTTTATTACCTCACTTGTACACTTTCGTGGTATCAAGTATAGTCGTTTGACTTCATTGCCTAAAACACGTAATTCATTGGTATACCAATTTTTATTTTCACAATTACTTTTACTACTCAATTTATTGATTTGTTTTAAGGGAAAGGCTTCATCAGACGGTATCATAAATAACCTTATAAATTCATTGTATGAATCACTCACCGATTTTTTTCATTGTTGATGTAGAACAGAAGAGACTTGTACAGTCCGTAAGACCGTGGAATGAATGGGTTTAGAAGGCTGTGGAAATTCCCCACAGTTTCATATACTTGTTTGTGACCCAGTTCGAATTAATCACTGATCCTAAAGCGCTCGAGATCATTTTCCCTCCGCAATCAAAGCCGTGCGCAAAAATTGAGAGATGGGTTTTTACGCATGCACCCATATACGTATAAGGTAATTTATAAAGCAGGAAGAGACAGTATTGCAGATTCCCTTTCTCGATTGCTGGAGAAAGGAACAACTCCAGACTTGCTGAGGATCATGTCAGATGGATCGCTGTGAATGCGCCTCCCGTAGCAGTGACCACTCGCGAGATCGAATTGGTATCAGCGGAAGATGAGGAGTAAGGAGAGGTCCGGAGGAGCTTAAGGAATGGAGATTGTAGAAAATCCAGCGGACCATCTGAAAGGATTCGAAATAAACTTCGCGTGGTATTAAAACTAGTCCTTCGAGGAACAAAGATAATTATTCCCCAACAATTGAGAAGGACTATACTGGACTTGGCCCATAAAGGACATCCGAGAATGAAACATCGTACGATCCAAAGTCTGGAGGCCCACCAGACCCTGAAGCCAAGAGACTAAGTCAGGAGGTGACACGACTGTTCGCGGCGGAGTACTTGCCGAACAGCTTTGTCAACTCTCTGGCTTTTGAAGATTTGATGGCAGAAGCAGACCCAAAATACGAGCTGCTTGACCGTAGTACATTGTGAAGAGATCAAGCTGCAGATCAGTAATGTAGCTTCTTCACAGTCTTTTGGTCCCATAACCGACTTCGAAAAGTGGAGATGCCTACATTTCTCCAACAGGCCACTTCATAGATGATGATTTCAACAATGTCAAAGTTTCTTTGAGTCTCCGGCACTTTCCAGTATCACACACTGGACCACTTACCTATGAAAAGATTTGTGAAATCTTGGAAGAGTGGGGCATTTCGAAACCGGATAAATATGTAACTGTTTTCATGACAACTGATAATGCACGTAAGTCGACTTCTGCCTTGCAGTTGGCAGGTAATTGGACTCATGTACATTGTTTTGCGCACACTCTACATTCAGCTATTGGCGGAGCCAAACATGAAGTGCCTCGGTTTGCTGAGCTTCTCACTGATGCCAGAGCAATTGTGAGGCACTATACACGAAGCCAGAGTGCTGAAACTTCTATATACCGTTCCCTTCCCCAGTTTTAGTGAGAGCGCATGGTACTACAGTCACATGTTTCTCGGAGCCTACCAAGAGAGTGCGCGTTTGTCAGTTTCAAAGAAATTAACTGTCGGAACTCAAAGCTTTCCACTCGAAAATGTTCTCAATACTACACTCCTTGGTCGAGGTTTACGTCATTCTTGACGTTTGATTGTCACGTGTCGATTGTCGCACGCGTTGCTAGGCATACGCGTTCTTTATTTTAGTGTCAACAATGGTGCGTTTAAATCTGTGCAGCTGCATCGGCGCATGTCTCTTTCTTGAGAAGACAACGCGGAACACCGTGAAACTGTGCATTATGTAAGTGTACTCTTGCTTTCTATTATTCGTTTAATTCATAATCAGGTCATATTACAATCATATTTATTTGAACAACGATCGCAATAGTTGTAGTACGGTGCTCCGTTGTTTTTAATCTACAAAGATTGTCTAAAAATGTGTTTATTTTTCCCTTTCAGCTAGAGGCCTAGGCTAGGCATACTTAATGGCCTGGTCATTGAGATTGTGCCTAGTGATCTCTACAACAAGAGCTGAATAACCCGGTATAGTGCATGGATTACTACCACAAGTGTGAGTAATTCTTCTCATAAGCCTAACCCAAGCAATAGTTTCTAAGCCCAAATTTCTATAGCCTAACACTACCGACAAAAACTAATATTTGGGGCCCAGGTAGGCCTATCAGGTAAGCACTATAAACTCAATGGTGCAGGCCAGGCCTGCCTAGGCCTACTAGCTAACTTGGTGCCTATGGCCTATAGGTCTAGACAACCTAAACTTGGACCTGAAAACTAATAAATGACTTGAAATGAGGTACGCCCAAGGCATATGGTAGTTATAATTATCAATAATTTAGGAATAAACACGGTCTCAGTCTTTGGTTAGGCTATCTAATACTCTTCTGCTGTTCTAAAATTTGTTTCTTATGGCTCTAGGGCCTACTCATCATGATCTGTTTGCAGCATGGATGGGCGTAGGCCTACATACACTCAACCAGGCCTCCTTCACCAGCAATGGGCCTAAGAGCAACAGCGTGAGGCATAGAGAAAAATCAAGACATATCTGTGACGAGCATTGTGAGTACAACTTGAAATAATTTACAGAATTGAATACGGGTGAGCCTATTGTTGGCAATGTAAATATCAATTGTGCTGTATGCTTGGCTGTGATTAGACTGATAATATTCGTCACTTAGGGCGTTTTCCTACTAGAACCACTGTTCCTACAATCTATAATAGAATGTGATATCATCTAATTACTCATTTTGTCGTGTAATGTAAATATATATAATATAGGCCTATATAAATAAATATAGGCCTATTACAGCACTTACCAGCTAAATACTAGAGTAAATACTGGCACCAAGTGTCTTATTAAAATTACCGTAGGTCATTTGTTTTATTGCATTGTAGTTGCTATATATAATAGGATGTTGCCAAACTACACAAGTGCAGAATAACGGTCATGTAAAGTATTTCTTTGAAAAGCCGAGTTGTTAGTTCTGATTATTATTGCAACACCGAACTATTTGTAGGTCTACAATTAATGAGTATTAGTTATTTTTAGTTATCATATCAAAATGTAGTTACCATTTGATGTAAGCAACCATTGAATGGCACAACTTACCAAGTGCCAGATGTATTATTTTTAGTTATTATTGAGTCATTCAGTTACCATTTTTCCATTCCCCAGGGCCTAATACAATATTATGTAGCCTAATTACTTATAGTTATTATTCGAGCATTTAGAGATAGCCTACCAGTAATTTATTTTTCATCGAGGTATCCGTTTTCACTGGTTCTTCCCCAAATGCTGATTTATCATTTGATTTTTGTTGTGGTCTAGTTGTGATTTGTTGTTGTGGTATTTGAGTTAGATCCAGTAGGCCACAGCTACCAGTACCCTTTCAGCAACGGAACAGTAAGAACTGTACTATTAACGTATTGTTCGTTTATAGTTCACCGACTAAGTTAATTGGATTTCTCCGCACTCTATTTACAGTAAGCCTTTCTTTCAGATAGAATATATAATGCCCCGCATTTGCCAGAGCCGTGGTTGCGGCAACAATTTTAATAGTGCCCATTTGTTCCGTTTCCCAAGAGATACAGCTCGATGGCAACAATGGGTGGAACGAGCAGGTAATCAGAAATTGGTTGGATTAGCATCCAGCGAATTAGTTGAATTGATGTTATGCTCTAAACACTTCACAAGGAGTGAGTTCACCAATGCCATGATGACGAAGTTGAACTGGAATGCAGTGCCTTCGATTTTCGCTTACAATTCTAGCGTTCAATCAACTAAAGCAGAGATCAGCACTAATTCCGGAGCTTCAATTTTTGTGGAACCTCCATCAGCCGAGCAATCAGTGATTGCAGCTGAGGACAATGCTGACCCCGACTGTGTAAATGTTTCTTCCAACAGCTCACTTCCAGAAATTTTCTAACCTTCAGCTTCACCCGAAAATACTCATGGCGCAGGTTCAACTTTTGAAACAGTTGTGCTCCCTGCTGCATATGATCATGATCACTGTGATTCCATCTCTAATAGGCCTACTCGGAAGCGACAACTTGAGTGCCAACTAGCGACAACTAGCCTACTTGGCGGTTTCAGCTCTCCGAAGCGTACGTGTTTTGTTCCAGATGAAATGCTGGAACAAGTTTCAGTAACACCCACCGAATCAAGAATGCCTTTTGAACCTTTCAAAACACCTTCTCCACCTGCCAAGAAGACTGGAAAGATCCATAAGAATAAACTCAAAAAAGCCATTTTACAGACCATCGACGTAACCAGAAAGAGTCAGTTGACCCCCCGGAAGAGCTTCACGTTCAATTATTTAATTATTGTACCTATGTTTATGTTTATGTTTGTGTTATGTTTGTGTTTCTTGTTTGTGTTCATGTATGTGTTGTCCATTTATTAAATTAGCACTAGTGGAAATGTATTTTTCTGTTGCTAATAAATACTAAATCAAATCAAATCAATCATTCCCACATTTTCTTCGTAGATGAAAAGTCTACGCTTTGTATCATGTTGTAAACCGTATTCATGACCTTATTTTTCACAATGACAATTTACTGCTGTAGGCCTAGTGATTTTTCTTGTTTCAGTTGATGCCGGTTCCTCAAGCTACGCTTGTACCTCTTCAACATACTTCAGGCTTATACACAGTTTATCTAAATAACATCAGTTCAAGTTACAAATGTAATGACCGTGGTAATATCATTCAACTTGGAAAACTTTCTCTTTCTTTCATTTTTTCTCTCAATTTGTACTTTCGTTATCTGATAATATGTATCAACTGAAGAAATTTGAATTAAATTAGTGCAGTTTATAATAATTGTATTCACGCCTAATAATTATATGTATTTATTTATTATGTAAACATACAGATGCCAACAAATAAAACTGTTCTGATAATGAAAATAAAATATGTTCAATTTATGAAATCTTTTTTACTGTATTATTGTTCATTTACACAACTCTATTATTATCCTAACAGATTCCTTCTCCATCATATTTTGTGCTATATTTATTTAAAGATTGAGGAGAATAATTTCAATCAATTCGTTATTGTCACTTATTTCAAAATGTTTGCTTTCACTGCGAGTTCGTAAGATCAAAGCTATTAAAATTTAAGCATTTAAACTAAAGAATATTGGATTATGAAGCCCCGCCCCCAAATTCGCGCCAAAATGTACTTCCGGGGCCAGGCGCTAGTGGCAGCCGAAACAGTTCTTTGGACTTGACAATGGAGTGGCGCGTCTTAACCGTAGGTTATATATAAGGTCTTTGCACGAAGCCAAGCAGCTCTCATGCGTCTCCAAGGGAAACAAATCATGACCTCATACAAGATGTAGACACCAGGTGGAACTCGGAATATCCAATGCTTGAGCGTCTACTTGAACAGCAGAAAAGCAGTTGCTGCAGAGCTATCAAGTTCGAAAACCAATGTCAGCAACTTTGTCAGATGCGGATTACGTGATTGTTGAAGTTGTTATTGAGGTAAATACTTCATTATAACTTTTTTATACCGGTATTCAATCAATAATCAAAGGAATAGTTCTTGGTCAAAAACTTTGAATTTAATGTTTCACATGTGAAAAAGTGAAAATGTGAAAAAGTGTGAAAATGGAAAAAGTGGATAGAGAAGTAGGTAAATATGGATTTATACAAAGAACGACGCGGGAATGGAATTAATTGGAAGAAGATATCAAGAACATAACGAAGATTGGTGATTTAAGAAGAGAGCTAAGAAAAAAATGAAGTATAATTATATCGAGTATGTTTGACTGTAATTTCATTAGGTATAGTAACCATTACCACCTGTTTTATGAACAATCTGTAATGAATAAATAAATATGTATATATGTGTTCAGAGAAGTTTCCCACCTCGAGTATGGTGATTCCTATTGAATGTATCAGAGAAGAAATAATAAAGTGCAAAGTGCAGGCCTTCATGTTGTTTGTACCATTTGTGACCAGGGTACTACTAATGTAGCTGCTTTAGACTCTCTTGTTCGCAGAAAGCCAGCCGAGATCTCTCTTCCCAAATTTGGTAAATGTTTCAAGGTACAGGATGACGACATAGCCATAATGTATGACTCTCCGCACTTGCTCAAGAGCTTACGGAATGCTTTTCAGAAATACAACTTGACATGGACTACCACTGATCCAACTCTACTAGCAGCGAGTGATTATGACGGCAAGACGGAAGCAAGCTGGAGACATATTGAGAGATTGTTTAAAGGAGATCATAGCAGTATTTTCCAGAGAGCTGTTAAGCTTACCGAAGCCCATGTCCATCCATCATCCCAGGAAAAGATGCGAGTCAAACTTGCTGCACAAGTACTGAGTCAACAAGTTGCTGCTGGAATTCATTCGATGTTGCCTAATCCTGCTCTGTTTGACTTTGGTGCAGGCCTTACATCTGCCGAAGAATCTCGAGGTCAGAGTATAGACACCCAGATTACAGACAGTACTCTTCCAGGCTGCAGTGTAAACGTAACAACCACATCACTAACGAGAAATCATTACATGCCATCTTCAGCTTTGTGGACAGCTACTTTTCTTTCAGATGCTGACAAGTTATTCGATACCTTCAACGGGACAGTCGTGCGAGCATGTGACATGAAGTACCACCGTGTTGCCCTTACTGAGAAGTCTTTTTATACTACTTTTTGGCCCACTATTGCAGATAAAATTGACAGTTGGAGATTTATTGACCGATCCAACCCAAATAAAGAGAAAGTAAGACGTTCTCCATTTTGGAATGGCTGGTCAACTTCGATTCATGGAGCGAGCTTCGTTGGGAAACTCCTGCGGGAGAAGTACGGGATGAAGGTACTCCAGACTCGTCGATTAAATCAGGATCCACTAGAAAACCTATTCTGCACGATACGGCAACACGGCCAGGACAACACCAATTCTTCCTGTACACAGTTTTGTTGTGCGTTAAAAACATGCATCATTAACGGAATGATGAGAGTGCCAACTCGAGGTTCAAATTGTGTTGCAGATACAGACAAGCTATTAACCGACCCGAAATCTTTTCTCCAGCCCGTGGATGCAAGCACATCTGAGGATGAACCATCGCTTCTAGAGGCTGATGCGCATGAACCATTCGGACCGTAAGACGACGTCTCTGATGAAATCGACATTGATAATTATGACCTTAATATTGATGATCTTGATTTTTCAGAAGTGTTTCAGGAGATTATCGACGCACAACCTGTCAGGAGCAATACCACACTCCCTGAAAATGAGAGAGAGACTGTTGCCTACGTTTCTAGCTACATAATTAATAAATTGGAAATTTTGATTCTCCAGGACACTGTGTCAATTGCAAAAGTCTTTTGACATCCTCCGAGATCACCAGCGATCACCGTTTCGTCCAATGCCTGGAGCGTAGTGAAAAGTTCAGATCATTAGTGTATGCATCTTCACAGTTTACCACCACCATCGACCTAGCTGCTCAAACCACCATGAAAGTTCTAACTGAATCTCCACATTTACGGAACTTGAAGAGCTTGATAATTTCTCGCATTACTAACTTGATTGATTTCAGCTGGTTCGACTGCGCCGAACACCAAGCAGATCTCAAGTTTCGTGCAATTAATCTCTTGTGCCGTATTACAATCCACCATTTTTGTACAGTTGCTAATCGTAAGTTGAAAGAACGACACAAGAAATTCACCCATTCAAGCCAAATGCCGGACAGAAGAGGATGTCTAAGATACTCCATAAATGAGTTTTACTTTTCAATGTTTCAATTATGCTCTTGTTTCAGATCTTGGACGTGATTTAAACATTCATTATTCTGTTTGTTGGCTTAGGTTTTTTATTATTATATGAGCGTAGCGAAGATTTTCATTCCATATACCGAAAAATTTTGGGCTCGGTTTTTATTTTTTTTATTTTTTTGTGTGTAATTTTGTACGCGGCATACAGGTCAGGAAAAAGTTTCAATCAACTCGAAACTTTTTTCCTAGATTGGTGTTATACCAGAATAGGTTGGGATTGTTTTTCAGAAAAATCGGTCAAACGGTGTCTCCGGAAAAAAATTGGAAATTATGGAAATTCCCCATAAGAATAGGCCGGGGAGAAATACTTGGAAGACCGAAATTTTTCAAAAGCTCTCAAATTTATACTGAATGTGGAAAGATCTATCATACATATTTTAAGCGATTTGTGAGACAATCGGATGTGAAACAACGAAGAAAACTCATTTTAAATGTACTTTTTTACACATCAATAAAAGCAATTAAGAAAGCAATTAAGAAACTATTGAATGTGAGCAACAAGTGTCACCAATAAATTAAAACGTTCAAAATCTGTGACGGATATGAAGAAGGCACTGTTATAATTGTTTGGAAACCAAGGTCCATATAACAGGCAGCCGCGGTTTTTTAACTTTTGAAGTGATCCATGGCCTGTATATGTGCATAGAGCCAACAAAATGTTCTTAATTCTACATTTCCATACTTCTAAGCTCATCTCACAACGCATATAAGGCGTTTTCCCAGTTAGATGAGCGTAGCGAAGATTTTCATTTCATATACCAAATAATTTTGGGCTTGGTTTTTATGTTTTTTTTTTTTTTTTGTGTGTGTAATTTTGTACGCGGCATACAGGTCAGGAAAAAGTTTCAATCAACTCGAAACTTTTTCAACAAATTGGTGTTATACCAGAATGGGTTGGGATTGTTTTTCAGAAAAATCGGTCGGACGGTTTTTCCGGATGAAAATTGGGAAGTATGGAAATTCCCCATAAGAATAGGCCAGGGGAGAAATACTTGATTTTTTTTTTCAAAAGCTCTCAAATCTATACTGAATGTGGAAAGATCTATCATACCTATTTTAAGCGATTTATGGAATAATCGGATGTGAAATAACGAAGAAAACGCATTTTTAATGTACTTTTTCACACATCATTGGAAGCAATTAAGAAAGCAATTAAGAAACTACTAAATGTGAGCAACAAGTGTCACCAATAAATTAAAACGTTTAAAATCTGTGATGGATATGAAGAAGGCACTGGTATAATTGTTTGGAAACCAAGGTTTATATATTAACAGACAGCCGCGGTTCTTAAACCTTTGAAGTGATCCATGGCCTGTATAATATGTACATTGAGCTGACAAAATGTTCTTAATTCTACATTTCCATACTTCTAAGCTCATTTCACAACGCATATAAGGCGTTTTCCTAGTAATAAGTTATGTCTGTATGTAATGCATATATGTGCATAGAGTTTTTTTTATGTGCATAGGGCCTATGTGCAAATGAAGTGTTATATTTTTGTGAGACTGTGGGATTCTTCAATATTGGACCAAGTACGGTTTTCATTCAGATGAAATTGAATGATGAATTTTATTCAGATTTCAGATTTCAGGCAGATGACTTCATAGATATGGTCAACGAACTCGACTTACACCAGCAGGTACATTTTCCACTAGAGAGGCTAATTACCTTGATCTTCTATTTATAAGCAATGAAGACTACACTGTGACACTTGCAAAAACGGAATCTGCCGTCAGATCAGACCACCTGGCATTTCAGTGTACCATTACCCCCCTGTTAAACGTACTAATCATTATAAAATCAAACAGCAAACTAAATTAAATTGGAACAAGACCGATTTGAACGTTCTTAACAACTCACTAATAAATACCAAATGGGACAATCTTTATAAAGAAGATGATGTAAATAATAAATGTAGCACATTTTACGGGTTATTGGCGAAAGCCATTGACAATGCTGTCCCTACTGTCAAAATAAACGCGCGAAAATATCCCGTCTGGTTTGATCAGGAGGTTATCAGTGCACTAAACGACAAGAACCGCGCCTTCAGGCTGTGGAAACGAACACAACAAGAAAATAACAGAATTGAATATCAAGTGAAACGAGCAACATTCAAAAACATTCTACGGTTCAAGAACAGAAAATATTTGAAGAAAATTGATACCGAACTATCGAAGAGTCCTAACCTTCTTTGGGGCTACATCAGACGTAAGACAAACACTAGAAGAATTCCCATTGAAGTCGAGTACTGTGGAATAAAAGCAACGGACACGGGCACATGCTGTCAATTGTTCTCAGATTACTTTCTCTCTCACTTCCAACCACATACAAATTCAGTAAACTCCACACCGTTACCCGATGCCCCTCAATACTGTGGCGATTCTCTCTCGCTTTTCAACATTTCCAGAGATGAAGTTGTCAACTGTCTAAACAATCTAGTAAATAGCAAATCTCCAGGCCCTGACGCTATTCCTATAAAAGCCATAAAATATTGTCGCAATGCCTTATCTTATCCACTTACATCAATATTCAATCACTCCCTGCAATCAGGAACTTTTCCAACGCAATGGGGGCACGGTCACGTCACCCCAGTACTCAAGAAAGGAAGTCGATACAAAGTCAACAACTATAGGCCCATCACGCTTCTGTCAGTGCTCTCAAAAGTGTTCGAAAAAATTTTACATGAGAAAATAACTCGTCACATCTCCAAGAATATTGCTCCCGAACAACACGGCTTTGTGCAACGCCGATCCACTGTGACTAACCTAGTGGAATTCACTACTACTGTGGCAAATCACATTGACTGCAAACAACAAGTCGACACGGTGTATACAGACTTTGCAAAAGCCTTCGATCACGTGAACCACAGTCTACTGCTACACAAAATCAATGGCTACGGCATCAGCGGTGAACTACACAAACTTCTCAAGAGCTATCTCAGTGACCGGAAGCAGACTGTCGTGATCGATGGTGCTAAATCCACAATAGAGGATGTTTCATCTGGGGTACCACAAGGCTCCATTCTTGGCCCACTCTTATTTACGTTATATGTCAATGACATTCCGGACTGCTTCCAATCATCAAAGTGTCTAATGTACGCCGATGATCTAAAAATATATAGGCACATCAACAACGTCCGAGAGTGAAAGACCTGGATAGCCTGTCAAACTGGTGCTCTACGTGGAAACTGAATCTCAATGTGCAAAAGTGCAAAGTGATGACATTCACAAATAAAAGGAAAAACGTTATTGATTTTCTATATACCATAAGCAATACAAAGCTTGAACGAGTTAATGTAATGAGAGACCTGGGTATAATGCTTAGCTGTGACCTCTTATTCAAAAAGCATGTGGACACTATCAAGCCTAGGGCATTTAAACTTCTTGGAGTGATCAGACGAAATTGTGCAAAATACTTTTCCAAGTCCACTAACAGGCTACTGTATATTGCGCTAGTGAGACCCCAGATAGAGTACGCTAGTGTAGTGTGGAATCCGTTTCAAATCACAAAGATCGATGCAATAGAGAGTCCAACAAAGATGCATCTATCAACAGTGCGCCAAATCGGGCATTGTTTATCACAGAAAAGATTATTTGGATCACTGCAATACCAATAGGATAATGACGCTTGCTAGGAGACGATTGGTAACGGATCTAATATTTCTGTACAAAGTTGTAAATAGTTATGTAGATTCATCTTACACTGTTGGTCAATTAAACTTCCATGTAGCACCTCGTGTAACCCGAAAACAGTTGAAATTCCACCCAAATAATAACAGAATAGATATCAGTAAACATTCATGCATAAACCGGCTACAGAATTCATTCAACTCTATTTCTCACCTTAACACTAGTTTAGACCTGCATTTCAATAATCTCTCACAATTCAAATCCATTTTAAGATGTATAACAGATAGGCCAACTTAGTGTACTACTTCACGCTTCACGTTCAATTATTTAATTATTGTACCTATGTTTATGTTTATGTTTGTGTTATGTTTGTGTTTATTGTTTGTGTTCATGTATGTGTTGTCCATTTATTAAATTAGCACTAGTGGAAATGTATTTTTCTGTTGCTAATAAATACTAAATCAAATCAAATCAATCATTCCCACATTTTCTTCGTAGATGAAAAGTCTACGCTTTGTATCATGTTGTAAACCGTATTCATGACCTTATTTTTCACAATGACAATTTACTGCTGTAGGCCTAGTGATTTTTCTTGTTTCAGTTGATGCCGGTTCCTCAAGCTACGCTTGTACCTCTTCAACATACTTCAGGCTTATACACAGTTTATCTAAATAACATCAGTTCAAGTTACAAATGTAATGACCGTGGTAATATCATTCAACTTGGAAAACTTTCTCTTTCTTTCATTTTTTCTCTCAATTTGTACTTTCGTTATCTGATAATATGTATCAACTGAAGAAATTTGAATTAAATTAGTGCAGTTTATAATAATTGTATTCACGCCTAATAATTATATGTATTTATTTATTATGTAAACATACAGATGCCAACAAATAAAACTGTTCTGATAATGAAAATAAAATATGTTCAATTTATGAAATCTTTTTTACTGTATTATTGTTCATTTACACAACTCTATTATTATCCTAACAGATTCCTTCTCCATCATATTTTGTGCTATATTTATTTAAAGATTGAGGAGAATAATTTCAATCAATTCGTTATTGTCACTTATTTCAAAATGTTTGCTTTCACTGCGAGTTCGTAAGATCAAAGCTATTAAAATTTAAGCATTTAAACTAAAGAATATTGGATTATGAAGCCCCGCCCCCAAATTCGCGCCAAAATGTACTTCCGGGGCCAGGCGCTAGTGGCAGCCGAAACAGTTCTTTGGACTTGACAATGGAGTGGCGCGTCTTAACCGTAGGTTATATATAAGGTCTTTGCACGAAGCCAAGCAGCTCTCATGCGTCTCCAAGGGAAACAAATCATGACCTCATACAAGATGTAGACACCAGGTGGAACTCGGAATATCCAATGCTTGAGCGTCTACTTGAACAGCAGAAAAGCAGTTGCTGCAGAGCTATCAAGTTCGAAAACCAATGTCAGCAACTTTGTCAGATGCGGATTACGTGATTGTTGAAGTTGTTATTGAGGTAAATACTTCATTATAACTTTTTTATACCGGTATTCAATCAATAATCAAAGGAATAGTTCTTGGTCAAAAACTTTGAATTTAATGTTTCACATGTGAAAAAGTGAAAATGTGAAAAAGTGTGAAAATGGAAAAAGTGGATAGAGAAGTAGGTAAATATGGATTTATACAAAGAACGACGCGGGAATGGAATTAATTGGAAGAAGATATCAAGAACATAACGAAGATTGGTGATTTAAGAAGAGAGCTAAGAAAAAAATGAAGTATAATTATATCGAGTATGTTTGACTGTAATTTCATTAGGTATAGTAACCATTACCACCTGTTTTATGAACAATCTGTAATGAATAAATAAATATGTATATATGTGTTCAGAGAAGTTTCCCACCTCGAGTATGGTGATTCCTATTGAATGTATCAGAGAAGAAATAATAAAGTGCAAAGTGCAGGCCTTCATGTTGTTTGTACCATTTGTGACCAGGGTACTACTAATGTAGCTGCTTTAGACTCTCTTGTTCGCAGAAAGCCAGCCGAGATCTCTCTTCCCAAATTTGGTAAATGTTTCAAGGTACAGGATGACGACATAGCCATAATGTATGACTCTCCGCACTTGCTCAAGAGCTTACGGAATGCTTTTCAGAAATACAACTTGACATGGACTACCACTGATCCAACTCTACTAGCAGCGAGTGATTATGACGGCAAGACGGAAGCAAGCTGGAGACATATTGAGAGATTGTTTAAAGGAGATCATAGCAGTATTTTCCAGAGAGCTGTTAAGCTTACCGAAGCCCATGTCCATCCATCATCCCAGGAAAAGATGCGAGTCAAACTTGCTGCACAAGTACTGAGTCAACAAGTTGCTGCTGGAATTCATTCGATGTTGCCTAATCCTGCTCTGTTTGACTTTGGTGCAGGCCTTACATCTGCCGAAGAATCTCGAGGTCAGAGTATAGACACCCAGATTACAGACAGTACTCTTCCAGGCTGCAGTGTAAACGTAACAACCACATCACTAACGAGAAATCATTACATGCCATCTTCAGCTTTGTGGACAGCTACTTTTCTTTCAGATGCTGACAAGTTATTCGATACCTTCAACGGGACAGTCGTGCGAGCATGTGACATGAAGTACCACCGTGTTGCCCTTACTGAGAAGTCTTTTTATACTACTTTTTGGCCCACTATTGCAGATAAAATTGACAGTTGGAGATTTATTGACCGATCCAACCCAAATAAAGAGAAAGTAAGACGTTCTCCATTTTGGAATGGCTGGTCAACTTCGATTCATGGAGCGAGCTTCGTTGGGAAACTCCTGCGGGAGAAGTACGGGATGAAGGTACTCCAGACTCGTCGATTAAATCAGGATCCACTAGAAAACCTATTCTGCACGATACGGCAACACGGCCAGGACAACACCAATTCTTCCTGTACACAGTTTTGTTGTGCGTTAAAAACATGCATCATTAACGGAATGATGAGAGTGCCAACTCGAGGTTCAAATTGTGTTGCAGATACAGACAAGCTATTAACCGACCCGAAATCTTTTCTCCAGCCCGTGGATGCAAGCACATCTGAGGATGAACCATCGCTTCTAGAGGCTGATGCGCATGAACCATTCGGACCGTAAGACGACGTCTCTGATGAAATCGACATTGATAATTATGACCTTAATATTGATGATCTTGATTTTTCAGAAGTGTTTCAGGAGATTATCGACGCACAACCTGTCAGGAGCAATACCACACTCCCTGAAAATGAGAGAGAGACTGTTGCCTACGTTTCTAGCTACATAATTAATAAATTGGAAATTTTGATTCTCCAGGACACTGTGTCAATTGCAAAAGTCTTTTGACATCCTCCGAGATCACCAGCGATCACCGTTTCGTCCAATGCCTGGAGCGTAGTGAAAAGTTCAGATCATTAGTGTATGCATCTTCACAGTTTACCACCACCATCGACCTAGCTGCTCAAACCACCATGAAAGTTCTAACTGAATCTCCACATTTACGGAACTTGAAGAGCTTGATAATTTCTCGCATTACTAACTTGATTGATTTCAGCTGGTTCGACTGCGCCGAACACCAAGCAGATCTCAAGTTTCGTGCAATTAATCTCTTGTGCCGTATTACAATCCACCATTTTTGTACAGTTGCTAATCGTAAGTTGAAAGAACGACACAAGAAATTCACCCATTCAAGCCAAATGCCGGACAGAAGAGGATGTCTAAGATACTCCATAAATGAGTTTTACTTTTCAATGTTTCAATTATGCTCTTGTTTCAGATCTTGGACGTGATTTAAACATTTATTATTCTGTTTGTTGGCTTAGGTTTTTTATTATTATATGAGCGTAGCGAAGATTTTCATTCCATATACCGAAAAATTTTGGGCTTGGTTTTTATTTTTTTGTGTGTAATTTTGTACGCGGCATACAGGTCAGGAAAAAGTTTCAATCAACTCGAAACTTTTTTCCTAGATTGGTGTTTTACCAGAATAGGTTGGGATTGTTTTTCAGAAAAATCGGTCAAACGGTGTCTCCGGAAAAAAATTGGAAATTATGGAAATTCCCCATAAGAATAGGCCGGGGAGAAATACTTGGAAGACCGAAATTTTTCAAAAGCTCTCAAATTTATACTGAATGTGGAAAGATCTATCATACATATTTTAAGCGATTTGTGAGACAATCGGATGTGAAACAACGAAGAAAACTCATTTTAAATGTACTTTTTTACACATCAATAAAAGCAATTAAGAAAGCAATTAAGAAACTATTGAATGTGAGCAACAAGTGTCACCAATAAATTAAAACGTTCAAAATCTGTGACGGATATGAAGAAGGCACTGTTATAATTGTTTGGAAACCAAGGTCCATATAACAGGCAGCCGCGGTTTTTTAACTTTTGAAGTGATCCATGGCCTGTATATGTGCATAGAGCCAACAAAATGTTCTTAATTCTACATTTCCATACTTCTAAGCTCATCTCACAACGCATATAAGGCGTTTTCCTAGTTAGATGAGCGTAGCGAAGATTTTCATTTCATATACCAAATAATTTTGGGCTTGGTTTTTATGTTTTTTTTTTTTTTTTGTGTGTGTAATTTTGTACGCGGCATACAGGTCAGGAAAAAGTTTCAATCAACTCGAAACTTTTTCAACAAATTGGTGTTATACCAGAATGGGTTGGGATTGTTTCTCAGAAAAATCGGTCGGACGGTTTTTCCGGATGAAAATTGGGAAGTATGGAAATTCCCCATAAGAATAGGCCAGGGGAGAAATACTTGATTTTTTTTTTTCAAAAGCTCTCAAATCTATACTGAATGTGGAAAGATCTATCATACCTATTTTAAGCGATTTATGGAATAATCGGATGTGAAATAACGAAGAAAACGCATTTTTAATGTACTTTTTCACACATCATTGGAAGCAATTAAGAAAGCAATTAAGAAACTACTAAATGTGAGCAACAAGTGTCACCAATAAATTAAAACGTTTAAAATCTGTGATGGATATGAAGAAGGCACTGGTTTAATTGTTTGGAAACCAAGGTTTATATATTAACAGACAGCCGCGGTTCTTAAACCTTTGAAGTGATCCATGGCCTGTATAATATGTGCATTGAGCTGACAAAATGTTCTTAATTCTACATTTTCATACTTCTAAGCTCATTTCACAACGCATATAAGGCGTTTTCCTAGTAATAAGTTATGTCTGTATGTAATGCATATATGTGCATAGAGTTTTTTTTATGTGCATAGGGCCTATGTGCAAATGAAGTGTTATATTTTTGTGAGACTGTGGGATTCTTCAATATTGGACCAAGTACGGTTTTCATTCAGATGAAATTGAATGATGAATTTTATTCAGATTTCAGATTTCAGGCAGATGACTTCATAGATATGGTCAACGAACTCGACTTACACCAGCAGGTACATTTTCCCACTAGAGAGGCTAATTACCTTGATCTTCTATTTATAAGCAATGAAGACTACACTGTGACACTTGCAAAAACGGAATCTGCCGTCAGATCAGACCACCTGGCATTTCAGTGTACCATTACCCCCCTGTTAAACGTACTAATCATTATAAAATCAAACAGCAAACTAAATTAAATTGGAACAAGACCGATTTGAACGTTCTTAACAACTCACTAATAAATACCAAATGGGACAATCTTTATAAAGAAGATGATGTAAATAATAAATGTAGCACATTTTACGGGTTATTGGCGAAAGCCATTGACAATGCTGTCCCTACTGTCAAAATAAACGCGCGAAAATATCCCGTCTGGTTTGATCAGGAGGTTATCAGTGCACTAAACGACAAGAACCGCGCCTTCAGGCTGTGGAAACGAACACAACAAGAAAATAACAGAATTGAATATCAAGTGAAACGAGCAACATTCAAAAACATTCTACGGTTCAAGAACAGAAAATATTTGAAGAAAATTGATACCGAACTATCGAAGAGTCCTAACCTTCTTTGGGGCTACATCAGACGTAAGACAAACACTAGAAGAATTCCCATTGAAGTCGAGTACTGTGGAATAAAAGCAACGGACACGGGCACATGCTGTCAATTGTTCTCAGATTACTTTCTCTCTCACTTCCAACCACATACAAATTCAGTAAACTCCACACCGTTACCCGATGCCCCTCAATACTGTGGCGATTCTCTCTCGCTTTTCAACATTTCCAGAGATGAAGTTGTCAACTGTCTAAAGAATCTAGTAAATAGCAAATCTCCGGGCCCTGACGCTATTCCTATAAAAGCCATATAATATTGTCGCAATGCCTTATCTTATCCACTTACATCAATATTCAATCACTCCCTGCAATCAGGAACTTTTCCAACACAATGGAGGCACGGTCACGTCACCCCAGTACTCAAGAAAGGAAGTCGATACAAAGTCAACAACTATAGGCCCATCACGCTTCTGTCAGTGCTCTCAAAAGTGTTCGAAAAAATTTTACATGAGAAAATAACTCGTCACATCTCCAAGAATATTGCTCCCGAACAACACGGCTTTGTGCAACGCCGATCCACTGTGACTAACCTAGTGGAATTCACTACTACTGTGGCAAATCACATTGACTGCAAACAACAAGTCGACACGGTGTATACAGACTTTGCAAAAGCCTTCGATCACGTGAACCACAGTTTACTGCTACACAAAATCAAGGGCTATGGCATCAGCGGTGAACTACACAAACTTCTCAAGAGCTATCTCAGTGACCGGAAGCAGACTGTCGTGATCGATGGTGCTAAATCCACAATAGAGGATGTTTCAACTGGGGTACCACAAGGCTCCATTCTTGGCCCACTCTTATTTACGTTATATGTCAATGACATTCCGGACTGCTTCCAATCATCAAAGTGTCTAATGTACGCCGATGATCTAAAAATATATAGGCACATCAACAACGTCCGAGAGTGCTCTCTGCTTCAGAAAGACCTGGATAGCCTGTCAAACTGGTGCTCTACGTGGAAACTGAATCTCAATGTGCAAAAGTGCAAAGTGATGACATTCACAAATAAAAGGAAAAACGTTATTGATTTTCTATATACCATAAGCAATACAAAGCTTGAACGAGTTGATGTAATGAGAGACCTGGGTATAATGCTTAGCTGTGACCTCTTATTCAAAAAGCATATGGACACTATCAAGCCTAGGGCATTTAAACTTCTTGGAGTGATCAGACGAAATTGTGCAAAATACTTTTCCAAGTCCACTAACAGGCTACTGTATATTGCGCTAGTGAGACCCCAGATAGAGTACGCTAGTGTAGTGTGGAATCCGTTTCAAATCACAAAGATCGATGCAATAGAGAGTCCAACAAAGATGCATCTATCAACAGTGCGCCAAATCGGGCATTGTTTATCACAGAAAAGATTATTTGGATCACTGCAATACCAATAGGATAATGACGCTTGCTAGGAGACGATTGGTAACGGATCTAATATTTCTGTACAAAGTTGTAAATAGTTATGTAGATTCATCTTACACTGTTGGTCAATTAAACTTCCATGTAGCACCTCGTGTAACCCGAAAACAGTTGAAATTCCACCCAAATAATAACAGAATAGATATCAGTAAACATTCATGCATAAACCGGCTACAGAATTCATTCAACTCTATTTCTCACCTTAACACTAGTTTAGACCTGCATTTCAATAATCTCTCACAATTCAAATCCATTTTAAGATGTATAACAGATAGGCCAACTTAGTGTACTACTTCACGCTTCACGTTCAATTATTTAATTATTGTACCTATGTTTATGTTTATGTTTGTGTTATGTTTGTGTTTCTTGTTTGTGTTCATGTATGTGTTGTCCATTTATTAAATTAGCACTAGTGGAAATGTATTTTTCTGTTGCTAATAAATACTAAATCAAATCAAATCAATCATTCCCACATTTTCTTCGTAGATGAAAAGTCTACGCTTTGTATCATGTTGTAAACCGTATTCATGACCTTATTTTTCACAATGACAATTTACTGCTGTAGGCCTAGTGATTTTTCTTGTTTCAGTTGATGCCGGTTCCTCAAGCTACGCTTGTACCTCTTCAACATACTTCAGGCTTATACACAGTTTATCTAAATAACATCAGTTCAAGTTACAAATGTAATGACCGTGGTAATATCATTCAACTTGGAAAACTTTCTCTTTCTTTCATTTTTTCTCTCAATTTGTACTTTCGTTATCTGATAATATGTATCAACTGAAGAAATTTGAATTAAATTAGTGCAGTTTATAATAATTGTATTCACGCCTAATAATTATATGTATTTATTTATTATGTAAACATACAGATGCCAACAAATAAAACTGTTCTGATAATGAAAATAAAATATGTTCAATTTATGAAATCTTTTTTACTGTATTATTGTTCATTTACACAACTCTATTATTATCCTAACAGATTCCTTCTCCATCATATTTTGTGCTATATTTATTTAAAGATTGAGGAGAATAATTTCAATCAATTCGTTATTGTCACTTATTTCAAAATGTTTGCTTTCACTGCGAGTTCGTAAGATCAAAGCTATTAAAATTTAAGCATTTAAACTAAAGAATATTGGATTATGAAGCCCCGCCCCCAAATTCGCGCCAAAATGTACTTCCGGGGCCAGGCGCTAGTGGCAGCCGAAACAGTTCTTTGGACTTGACAATGGAGTGGCGCGTCTTAACCGTAGGTTATATATAAGGTCTTTGCACGAAGCCAAGCAGCTCTCATGCGTCTCCAAGGGAAACAAATCATGACCTCATACAAGATGTAGACACCAGGTGGAACTCGGAATATCCAATGCTTGAGCGTCTACTTGAACAGCAGAAAAGCAGTTGCTGCAGAGCTATCAAGTTCGAAAACCAATGTCAGCAACTTTGTCAGATGCGGATTACGTGATTGTTGAAGTTGTTATTGAGGTAAATACTTCATTATAACTTTTTTATACCGGTATTCAATCAATAATCAAAGGAATAGTTCTTGGTCAAAAACTTTGAATTTAATGTTTCACATGTGAAAAAGTGAAAATGTGAAAAAGTGTGAAAATGGAAAAAGTGGATAGAGAAGTAGGTAAATATGGATTTATACAAAGAACGACGCGGGAATGGAATTAATTGGAAGAAGATATCAAGAACATAACGAAGATTGGTGATTTAAGAAGAGAGCTAAGAAAAAAATGAAGTATAATTATATCGAGTATGTTTGACTGTAATTTCATTAGGTATAGTAACCATTACCACCTGTTTTATGAACAATCTGTAATGAATAAATAAATATGTATATATGTGTTCAGAGAAGTTTCCCACCTCGAGTATGGTGATTCCTATTGAATGTATCAGAGAAGAAATAATAAAGTGCAAAGTGCAGGCCTTCATGTTGTTTGTACCATTTGTGACCAGGGTACTACTAATGTAGCTGCTTTAGACTCTCTTGTTCGCAGAAAGCCAGCCGAGATCTCTCTTCCCAAATTTGGTAAATGTTTCAAGGTACAGGATGACGACATAGCCATAATGTATGACTCTCCGCACTTGCTCAAGAGCTTACGGAATGCTTTTCAGAAATACAACTTGACATGGACTACCACTGATCCAACTCTACTAGCAGCGAGTGATTATGACGGCAAGACGGAAGCAAGCTGGAGACATATTGAGAGATTGTTTAAAGGAGATCATAGCAGTATTTTCCAGAGAGCTGTTAAGCTTACCGAAGCCCATGTCCATCCATCATCCCAGGAAAAGATGCGAGTCAAACTTGCTGCACAAGTACTGAGTCAACAAGTTGCTGCTGGAATTCATTCGATGTTGCCTAATCCTGCTCTGTTTGACTTTGGTGCAGGCCTTACATCTGCCGAAGAATCTCGAGGTCAGAGTATAGACACCCAGATTACAGACAGTACTCTTCCAGGCTGCAGTGTAAACGTAACAACCACATCACTAACGAGAAATCATTACATGCCATCTTCAGCTTTGTGGACAGCTACTTTTCTTTCAGATGCTGACAAGTTATTCGATACCTTCAACGGGACAGTCGTGCGAGCATGTGACATGAAGTACCACCGTGTTGCCCTTACTGAGAAGTCTTTTTATACTACTTTTTGGCCCACTATTGCAGATAAAATTGACAGTTGGAGATTTATTGACCGATCCAACCCAAATAAAGAGAAAGTAAGACGTTCTCCATTTTGGAATGGCTGGTCAACTTCGATTCATGGAGCGAGCTTCGTTGGGAAACTCCTGCGGGAGAAGTACGGGATGAAGGTACTCCAGACTCGTCGATTAAATCAGGATCCACTAGAAAACCTATTCTGCACGATACGGCAACACGGCCAGGACAACACCAATTCTTCCTGTACACAGTTTTGTTGTGCGTTAAAAACATGCATCATTAACGGAATGATGAGAGTGCCAACTCGAGGTTCAAATTGTGTTGCAGATACAGACAAGCTATTAACCGACCCGAAATCTTTTCTCCAGCCCGTGGATGCAAGCACATCTGAGGATGAACCATCGCTTCTAGAGGCTGATGCGCATGAACCATTCGGACCGTAAGACGACGTCTCTGATGAAATCGACATTGATAATTATGACCTTAATATTGATGATCTTGATTTTTCAGAAGTGTTTCAGGAGATTATCGACGCACAACCTGTCAGGAGCAATACCACACTCCCTGAAAATGAGAGAGAGACTGTTGCCTACGTTTCTAGCTACATAATTAATAAATTGGAAATTTTGATTCTCCAGGACACTGTGTCAATTGCAAAAGTCTTTTGACATCCTCCGAGATCACCAGCGATCACCGTTTCGTCCAATGCCTGGAGCGTAGTGAAAAGTTCAGATCATTAGTGTATGCATCTTCACAGTTTACCACCACCATCGACCCAGCTGCTCAAACCACCATGAAAGTTCTAACTGAATCTCCACATTTACGGAACTTGAAGAGCTTGATAATTTCTCGCATTACTAACTTGATTGATTTCAGCTGGTTCGACTGCGCCGAACACCAAGCAGATCTCAAGTTTCGTGCAATTAATCTCTTGTGCCGTATTACAATCCACCATTTTGTACAGTTGCTAATCGTAAGTTGAAAGAACGACACAAGAAATTCACCCATTCAAGCCAAATGCCGGACAGAAGAGGATGTCTAAGATACTCCATAAATGAGTTTTACTTTTCAATGTTTCAATTATGCTCTTGTTTCAGATCTTGGACGTGATTTAAACATTCATTATTCTGTTTGTTGGCTTAGGTTTTTTATTATTATATGAGCGTAGCGAAGATTTTCATTCCATATACCGAAAAATGTTGGGCTTGGTTTTTATTTTTTTTATTTTTTGTGTGTAATTTTGTACGCGGCATACAGGTCAGGAAAAAGTTTCAATCAACTCGAAACTTTTTTCCTAGATTGGTGTTATACCAGAATAGGTTGGGATTGTTTTTCAGAAAAATCGGTCAAACGGTGTCTCCGGAAAAAAATTGGAAATTATGGAAATTCCCCATAAGAATAGGCCGGGGAGAAATACTTAGAAGACCGAAATTTTCAAAAGCTCTCAAATTTATACTGAATGTGGAAAGATCTATCATACATATTTAAGCGATTTGTGAGACAATCGATGTGAAACAACGAAGAAAACTCATTTTAAATGTACTTTTTTACACATCAATAAAGCAATTAAGAAAGCAATTAAGAAACTATTGAATGTGAGCAACCAGTGTCACCAATAATTAAAACGTTCAAAATCTGTGACGGATATGAAGAAGGCACTGTTATAATTGTTTGGAAACCAAGGTCCATATAACCAAAAGGGTTTTTTTTTTTTTTTTTGGGTTATTTTGACCCAAATTTTTTAAAATTTTAATTTTTTTTTTTAAATTTTTAACCAAAAGGGTTTTTTTTAAAACGGCGGGAAAATTTTCTTTTAAAAAAAATAATTTTTGGTTTTTTAGTTTTTTTTTTTTTTGTTTTTTTTAGCCAAAACATTAGGAAAATTTAAACAACCAAATTTTTAAAAAGGTTTATAAAAAATGGTTGGATTTTTTAAAAAAAAAATGGGGTTTTTTCCCAAAAAATTTGGGAAAAAGGAATCCCCCAAAAAAAACCAGGGGAAAATACTTTTTTTTTTAAAATCTTAATTATAGAATGGAAAGTTTAAACCTATTTTAAGCGTTTATGGGAATATATGTGAAAAGAAAACCAAAAGTCTTTTTTCCAAAATTTAAAATTAAGGCTTAAAAATAAAGGGCCCTTCCATAAATAAAAGGGTTTTTAAAATTTATGAGAAAAAGGCCCCGGGTTTTTGGGTTTGGGGGGAAAATTTTATTGGGGCGGGGTTTTTTAAACCTTTAATGATAAAAGGTGATAATTTTTTTAGTTTCAAATTTAATTTTTAAATTTTAAATCATTTCACCAATTTTTTCCTAAATAATATTTTTTTTATGCAATTGGTTTTAAATTTTTTTACAAGCCTATTCAAAAATGTTTAAATTTTTAACGGGGTTTTTCAATATTAAATACGGGCCAATAAATTGAAAAGAAATTTTTTTTTGTTTTAATTTTACAATAATTCAAAAGATTTAAAGAAGATTAAAAGGGCAATTTTCCCTGGGAAGGGTTTCCTTTTTCTTTTCAAAAGCAATTGGCCCGAAAAAAGGGTCGGCAAAAACCCCCCCTTTGGTTTCCCGTTTTTACCCCCCCCCCCAAAAATCAAATTTAAAAACAAAAAAAAAAATTAAAGAACAAAAGATTTAACTTTTAAAAATCAAAAAAAACCAAAAAGGGGAAAATTTTTTTGAAAATGATTTTTTAATAACAACGGGATTGGGGAAAGCCCTTACCTTTTCCCTATTCAAATAAACCCAAAAACCCCCGGGTTTTCCCAGGCCCCATAAACCAAAACCCGGCCTTTCCTTTTAAAAAACCCCCGTAAAGAATTAATACAATCCCCCCTTTAAAACCATTCTATTTAAAAAACAAAATATTGGAAAAATTTCCCAAAATCAAATCCCCCTTCTTTTGGGGTTCACAAAAAAACCGAGTTCCCCCTTATCTAGGGGGAAAAAAAGCAAAAAAGGGGGGGGAACCCTTTTTGTTTTAAATTTTTTATTACCCCCAAAAAAAAAACCCCATTCCCGCCCCCAAACTTGGGACCCGCTTTTTAACATTTCCAAAATGAATTTCAACTGTTAAAACTGGAAAACAAATTTGGGGACGCTTTCAAAAAAAAACCAAAATTTTTGCGCAAAACCTTTTTTCCCCTCACTTCCCCCCTCTCAGGCTTTTTCCCCCGGAGGGACGGGCCCTTACCCGTATCAAAAAAGGAAGTAACGTCACAAATTTTGGCCCTAAAGTTTGTCATCTTCAAAAAGTTTTAAAAAAATTTTTTAGAAAAAAAAGTACCTTAAAAAAAGCCCCCAACAAAACTTTTCAAGGTCCCCCGTAAACCGGGAACATAACTGTGCTCACTTGACTGAAAACAACAAGTGAAAGGGGGATAAAAGGAAAAACCTTGATCCTAAACCCTTACGCTAAAAAATAAGGGGATGGCCCGGGGGAACTCCAAAATTAAATTTTTCGCCCCAATTCGGCAGGGGGTTTAAACCCTAGGGAAATTTTAATTTTAACCCCAAGGCCCAAATTTTTGGCCACCTTTTTTTAGTTAATTTTAGTTGGACGTTCCATCACAAAGGGCAAAGAGGGGAAACAAAAAATTAACCATCAACAAGCCAAGGGGGGTTTTTTCCCCAAAAAGGATAGCCAAATGGTGCCTGTGGAAAAAATTAAGTCAAAATTTTAAAGTTATTTTCCCCTGGGGAAAAAATTTTTTTTTCATTAAAATGCCCCAAACTTTAAATTTAAAAAAAGATGGGTTAAAATTCCTTTAAAATTTTTAAAAACAAATTACCTATCCAACCTACATTTAACCTTTAGGGTCAAAACAAATTTTCAAATCTTTTAAGAAAAAAAGGCATTATTTCCAAAAACCCCAAAATTTTATTATTTTGGCCTTTAAAAAAATGGTAGGGGGTCCCTTTTTTCCATAGGTTTTTTTTTTATCCAGAAAAGGGTTTTTTTCCTGCAATAAATAATAATATTCAAACTTTCCCTCTTTTCTGTAAAAGTTGTAAAAAGTTTGAGATTCATCTTAATTTTCAATTAAAATTCCTTTCCCCGTTTCCCCTTTTTTCCCAAAAAACGTGTAATTAAAATTTGGGTAAAAAGTAAAAATCCCAATTTTCCAAATTAAATATTTACCATTTTAAAACTTCCTTCTCCCTTTTTAAAAATTTCCCAAAAGGGACTACTTCACGCTTCACGTTCAATTATTTAATTATTGTACCTATGTTTATGTTTATGTTTGTGTTATGTTTGTGTTTCTTGTTTGTGTTCATGTATGTGTTGTCCATTTATTAAATTAGCACTAGTGGAAATGTATTTTTCTGTTGCTAATAAATACTAAATCAAATCAAATCAATCATTCCCACATTTTCTTCGTAGATGAAAAGTCTACGCTTTGTATCATGTTGTAAACCGTATTCATGACCTTATTTTTCACAATGACAATTTACTGCTGTAGGCCTAGTGATTTTCTTGTTTCAGTTGATGCCGGTTCCTCAAGCTACGCTTGTACCTCTTCAACATACTTCAGGCTTATACACAGTTTATCTAAATAACATCAGTTCAAGTTACAAATGTAATGACCGTGGTAATATCATTCAACTTGGAAAACTTTCTCTTTCTTTCATTTTTTCTCTCATTTGTACTTTCGTTATCTGATAATATGTATCAACTGAAGAAATTGAATTAATTAGTGCAGTTTATAATAATTGTATTCACGCCTAATAATTATATGTATTTATTTATTATGTAAACATACAGATGCCAACAAATAAACTGTTCTGATAATGAAATAAAATATGTTCAATTTATGAAATCTTTTTTACTGTATTATTGTTCATTTACACAACTCTATTATTATCCTAACAGATTCCTTCTCCATCATATTTTGTGCTATATTTATTTAAAGATTGAGGAGAATAATTTCAATCAATTCGTTATTGTCACTTATTTCAAAATGTTTGCTTTCACTGCGAGTTCGTAAGATCAAAGCTATTAAAATTTAAGCATTTAAACTAAAGAATATTGGATTATGAAGCCCCGCCCCCAAATTCGCGCCAAAATGTACTTCCGGGGCCAGGCGCTAGTGGCAGCCGAAACAGTTCTTTGGACTTGACAATGGAGTGGCGCGTCTTAACCGTAGGTTATATATAAGGTCTTTGCACGAAGCCAAGCAGCTCTCATGCGTCTCCAAGGGAAACAAATCATGACCTCATACAAGATGTAGACACCAGGTGGAACTCGGAATATCCAATGCTTGAGCGTCTACTTGAACAGCAGAAAAGCAGTTGCTGCAGAGCTATCAAGTTCGAAAACCAATGTCAGCAACTTTGTCAGATGCGGATTACGTGATTGTTGAAGTTGTTATTGAGGTAAATACTTCATTATAACTTTTTTATACCGGTATTCAATCAATAATCAAAGGAATAGTTCTTGGTCAAAAACTTTGAATTTAATGTTTCACATGTGAAAAAGTGAAAATGTGAAAAAGTGTGAAAATGGAAAAGTGGATAGAGAAGTAGGTAATATGGTAAATATGGATTTATACAAAGAACGACGCGGGAATGGAATTAATTGGAAGAAGATATCAAGAACATAACGAAGATTGGTGATTTAAGAAGAGAGCTAAGAAAAAAATGAAGTATAATTATATCGAGTATGTTTGACTGTAATTTCATTAGGTATAGTAACCATTACCACCTGTTTTATGAACAATCTGTAATGAATAAATAAATATGTATATATGTGTTCAGAGAAGTTTCCCACCTCGAGTATGGTGATTCCTATTGAATGTATCAGAGAAGAAATAATAAAGTGCAAAGTGCAGGCCTTCATGTTGTTTGTACCATTTGTGACCAGGGTACTACTAATGTAGCTGCTTTAGACTCTCTTGTTCGCAGAAAGCCAGCCGAGATCTCTCTTCCCAAATTTGGTAAATGTTTCAAGGTACAGGATGACGACATAGCCATAATGTATGACTCTCCGCACTTGCTCAAGAGCTTACGGAATGCTTTTCAGAAATACAACTTGACATGGACTACCACTGATCCAACTCTACTAGCAGCGAGTGATTATGACGGCAAGACGGAAGCAAGCTGGAGACATATTGAGAGATTGTTTAAAGGAGATCATAGCAGTATTTTCCAGAGAGCTGTTAAGCTTACCGAAGCCCATGTCCATCCATCATCCCAGGAAAAGATGCGAGTCAAACTTGCTGCACAAGTACTGAGTCAACAAGTTGCTGCTGGAATTCATTCGATGTTGCCTAATCCTGCTCTGTTTGACTTTGGTGCAGGCCTTACATCTGCCGAAGAATCTCGAGGTCAGAGTATAGACACCCAGATTACAGACAGTACTCTTCCAGGCTGCAGTGTAAACGTAACAACCACATCACTAACGAGAAATCATTACATGCCATCTTCAGCTTTGTGGACAGCTACTTTTCTTTCAGATGCTGACAAGTTATTCGATACCTTCAACGGGACAGTCGTGCGAGCATGTGACATGAAGTACCACCGTGTTGCCCTTACTGAGAAGTCTTTTTATACTACTTTTTGGCCCACTATTGCAGATAAAATTGACAGTTGGAGATTTATTGACCGATCCAACCCAAATAAAGAGAAAGTAAGACGTTCTCCATTTTGGAATGGCTGGTCAACTTCGATTCATGGAGCGAGCTTCGTTGGGAAACTCCTGCGGGAGAAGTACGGGATGAAGGTACTCCAGACTCGTCGATTAAATCAGGATCCACTAGAAAACCTATTCTGCACGATACGGCAACACGGCCAGGACAACACCAATTCTTCCTGTACACAGTTTTGTTGTGCGTTAAAAACATGCATCATTAACGGAATGATGAGAGTGCCAACTCGAGGTTCAAATTGTGTTGCAGATACAGACAAGCTATTAACCGACCCGAAATCTTTTCTCCAGCCCGTGGATGCAAGCACATCTGAGGATGAACCATCGCTTCTAGAGGCTGATGCGCATGAACCATTCGGACCGTAAGACGACGTCTCTGATGAAATCGACATTGATAATTATGACCTTAATATTGATGATCTTGATTTTTCAGAAGTGTTTCAGGAGATTATCGACGCACAACCTGTCAGGAGCAATACCACACTCCCTGAAAATGAGAGAGAGACTGTTGCCTACGTTTCTAGCTACATAATTAATAAATTGGAAATTTTGATTCTCCAGGACACTGTGTCAATTGCAAAAGTCTTTTGACATCCTCCGAGATCACCAGCGATCACCGTTTCGTCCAATGCCTGGAGCGTAGTGAAAAGTTCAGATCATTAGTGTATGCATCTTCACAGTTTACCACCACCATCGACCCAGCTGCTCAAACCACCATGAAAGTTCTAACTGAATCTCCACATTTACGGAACTTGAAGAGCTTGATAATTTCTCGCATTACTAACTTGATTGATTTCAGCTGGTTCGACTGCGCCGAACACCAAGCAGATCTCAAGTTTCGTGCAATTAATCTCTTGTGCCGTATTACAATCCACCATTTTTGTACAGTTGCTAATCGTAAGTTGAAAGAACGACACAAGAAATTCACCCATTCAAGCCAAATGCCGGACAGAAGAGGATGTCTAAGATACTCCATAAATGAGTTTTACTTTTCAATGTTTCAATTATGCTCTTGTTTCAGATCTTGGACGTGATTTAAACATTTATTATTCTGTTTGTTGGCTTAGGTTTTTTATTATTATATGAGCGTAGCGAAGATTTTCATTCCATATACCGAAAAATTTTGGGCTTGGTTTTTATTTTTTTTATTTTTTTGTGTGTAATTTTGTACGCGGCATACAGGTCAGGAAAAAGTTTCAATCAACTCGAAACTTTTTTCCTAGATTGGTGTTATACCAGAATAGGTTGGGATTGTTTTTCAGAAAAATCGGTCAAACGGTGTCTCCGGAAAAAAATTGGAAATTATGGAAATTCCCCATAAGAATAGGCCGGGGAGAAATACTTGGAAGACCGAAATTTTTCAAAAGCTCTCAAATTTATACTGAATGTGGAAAGATCTATCATACATATTTTAAGCGATTTGTGAGACAATCGGATGTGAAACAACGAAGAAAACTCATTTTAAATGTACTTTTTTACACATCAATAAAAGCAATTAAGAAAGCAATTAAGAAACTATTGAATGTGAGCAACAAGTGTCACCAATAAATTAAAACGTTCAAAATCTGTGACGGATATGAAGAAGGCACTGTTATAATTGTTTGGAAACCAAGGTCCATATAACAGGCAGCCGCGGTTTTTTAACTTTTGAAGTGATCCATGGCCTGTATATGTGCATAGAGCCAACAAAATGTTCTTAATTCTACATTTCCATACTTCTAAGCTCATCTCACAACGCATATAAGGCGTTTTCCTAGTTAGATGAGCGTAGCGAAGATTTTCATTTCATATACCAAATAATTTTGGGCTTGGTTTTTATGTTTTTTTTTTTTTTTTTTGTGTGTGTAATTTTGTACGCGGCATACAGGTCAGGAAAAAGTTTCAATCAACTCGAAACTTTTTCAACAAATTGGTGTTATACCAGAATGGGTTGGGATTGTTTTTCAGAAAAATCGGTCGGACGGTTTTTCCGGATGAAAATTGGGAAGTATGGAAATTCCCCATAAGAATAGGCCAGGGGAGAAATACTTGATTTTTTTTTTCAAAAGCTCTCAAATCTATACTGAATGTGGAAAGATCTATCATACCTATTTTAAGCGATTTATGGAATAATCGGATGTGAAATAACGAAGAAAACGCATTTTTAATGTACTTTTTCACACATCATTGGAAGCAATTAAGAAAGCAATTAAGAAACTACTAAATGTGAGCAACAAGTGTCACCAATAAATTAAAACGTTTAAAATCTGTGATGGATATGAAGAAGGCACTGGTATAATTGTTTGGAAACCAAGGTTTATATATTAACAGACAGCCGCGGTTCTTAAACCTTTGAAGTGATCCATGGCCTGTATAATATGTACATTGAGCTGACAAAATGTTCTTAATTCTACATTTCCATACTTCTAAGCTCATTTCACAACGCATATAAGGCGTTTTCCTAGTAATAAGTTATGTCTGTATGTAATGCATATATGTGCATAGAGTTTTTTTTATGTGCATAGGGCCTATGTGCAAATGAAGTGCTATATTTTTGTGAGACTGTGGGATTCTTCAATATTGGACCAAGTACGGTTTTCATTCAGATGAAATTGAATGATGAATTTTATTCAGATTTCAGATTTCAGGCAGATGACTTCATAGATATGGTCAACGAACTCGACTTACACCAGCAGGTACATTTTCCCACTAGAGAGGCTAATTACCTTGATCTTCTATTTATAAGCAATGAAGACTACACTGTGACACTTGCAAAAACGGAATCTGCCGTCAGATCAGACCACCTGGCATTTCAGTGTACCATTACCCCCCTGTTAAACGTACTAATCATTATAAAATCAAACAGCAAACTAAATTAAATTGGAACAAGACCGATTTGAACGTTCTTAACAACTCACTAATAAATACCAAATGGGACAATCTTTATAAAGAAGATGATGTAAATAATAAATGTAGCACATTTTACGGGTTATTGGCGAAAGCCATTGACAATGCTGTCCCTACTGTCAAAATAAACGCGCGAAAATATCCCGTCTGGTTTGATCAGGAGGTTATCAGTGCACTAAACGACAAGAACCGCGCCTTCAGGCTGTGGAAACGAACACAACAAGAAAATAACAGAATTGAATATCAAGTGAAACGAGCAACATTCAAAAACATTCTACGGTTCAAGAACAGAAAATATTTGAAGAAAATTGATACCGAACTATCGAAGAGTCCTAACCTTCTTTGGGGCTACATCAGACGTAAGACAAACACTAGAAGAATTCCCATTGAAGTCGAGTACTGTGGAATAAAAGCAACGGACACGGGCACATGCTGTCAATTGTTCTCAGATTACTTTCTCTCTCACTTCCAACCACATACAAATTCAGTAAACTCCACACCGTTACCCGATGCCCCTCAATACTGTGGCGATTCTCTCTCGCTTTTCAACATTTCCAGAGATGAAGTTGTCAACTGTCTAAACAATCTAGTAAATAGCAAATCTCCAGGCCCTGACGCTATTCCTATAAAAGCCATAAAATATTGTCGCAATGCCTTATCTTATCCACTTACATCAATATTCAATCACTCCCTGCAATCAGGAACTTTTCCAACGCAATGGAGGCACGGTCACGTCACCCCAGTACTCAAGAAAGGAAGTCGATACAAAGTCAACAACTATAGGCCCATCACGCTTCTGTCAGTGCTCTCAAAAGTGTTCGAAAAAATTTTACATGAGAAAATAACTCGTCACATCTCCAAGAATATTGCTCCCGAACAACACGGCTTTGTGCAACGCCGATCCACTGTGACTAACCTAGTGGAATTCACTACTACTGTGGCAAATCACATTGACTGCAAACAACAAGTCGACACGGTGTATACAGACTTTGCAAAAGCCTTCGATCACGTGAACCACAGTTTACTGCTACACAAAATCAAGGGCTATGGCATCAGCGGTGAACTACACAAACTTCTCAAGAGCTATCTCAGTGACCGGAAGCAGACTGTCGTGATCGATGGTGCTAAATCCACAATAGAGGATGTTTCAACTGGGGTACCACAAGGCTCCATTCTTGGCCCACTCTTATTTACGTTATATGTCAATGACATTCCGGACTGCTTCCAATCATCAAAGTGTCTAATGTACGCCGATGATCTAAAAATATATAGGCACATCAACAACGTCCGAGAGTGCTCTCTGCTTCAGAAAGACCTGGATAGCCTGTCAAACTGGTGCTCTACGTGGAAACTGAATCTCAATGTGCAAAAGTGCAAAGTGATGACATTCACAAATAAAAGGAAAAACGTTATTGATTTTCTATATACCATAAGCAATACAAAGCTTGAACGAGTTGATGTAATGAGAGACCTGGGTATAATGCTTAGCTGTGACCTCTTATTCAAAAAGCATATGGACACTATCAAGCCTAGGGCATTTAAACTTCTTGGAGTGATCAGACGAAATTGTGCAAAATACTTTTCCAAGTCCACTAACAGGCTACTGTATATTGCGCTAGTGAGACCCCAGATAGAGTACGCTAGTGTAGTGTGGAATCCGTTTCAAATCACAAAGATCGATGCAATAGAGAGTCCAACAAAGATGCATCTATCAACAGTGCGCCAAATCGGGCATTGTTTATCACAGAAAAGATTATTTGGATCACTGCAATACCAATAGGATAATGACGCTTGCTAGGAGACGATTGGTAACGGATCTAATATTTCTGTACAAAGTTGTAAATAGTTATGTAGATTCATCTTACACTGTTGGTCAATTAAACTTCCATGTAGCACCTCGTGTAACCCGAAAACAGTTGAAATTCCACCCAAATAATAACAGAATAGATATCAGTAAACATTCATGCATAAACCGGCTACAGAATTCATTCAACTCTATTTCTCACCTTAACACTAGTTTAGACCTGCATTTCAATAATCTCTCACAATTCAAATCCATTTTAAGATGTATAACAGATAGGCCAACTTAGTGTACTACTTCACGCTTCACGTTCAATTATTTAATTATTGTACCTATGTTTATGTTTATGTTTGTGTTATGTTTGTGTTTCTTGTTTGTGTTCATGTATGTGTTGTCCATTTATTAAATTAGCACTAGTGGAAATGTATTTTTCTGTTGCTAATAAATACTAAATCAAATCAAATCAATCATTCCCACATTTTCTTCGTAGATGAAAAGTCTACGCTTTGTATCATGTTGTAAACCGTATTCATGACCTTATTTTTCACAATGACAATTTACTGCTGTAGGCCTAGTGATTTTTCTTGTTTCAGTTGATGCCGGTTCCTCAAGCTACGCTTGTACCTCTTCAACATACTTCAGGCTTATACACAGTTTATCTAAATAACATCAGTTCAAGTTACAAATGTAATGACCGTGGTAATATCATTCAACTTGGAAAACTTTCTCTTTCTTTCATTTTTTCTCTCAATTTGTACTTTCGTTATCTGATAATATGTATCAACTGAAGAAATTTGAATTAAATTAGTGCAGTTTATAATAATTGTATTCACGCCTAATAATTATATGTATTTATTTATTATGTAAACATACAGATGCCAACAAATAAAACTGTTCTGATAATGAAAATAAAATATGTTCAATTTATGAAATCTTTTTTACTGTATTATTGTTCATTTACACAACTCTATTATTATCCTAACAGATTCCTTCTCCATCATATTTTGTGCTATATTTATTTAAAGATTGAGGAGAATAATTTCAATCAATTCGTTATTGTCACTTATTTCAAAATGTTTGCTTTCACTGCGAGTTCGTAAGATCAAAGCTATTAAAATTTAAGCATTTAAACTAAAGAATATTGGATTATGAAGCCCCGCCCCCAAATTCGCGCCAAAATGTACTTCCGGGGCCAGGCGCTAGTGGCAGCCGAAACAGTTCTTTGGACTTGACAATGGAGTGGCGCGTCTTAACCGTAGGTTATATATAAGGTCTTTGCACGAAGCCAAGCAGCTCTCATGCGTCTCCAAGGGAAACAAATCATGACCTCATACAAGATGTAGACACCAGGTGGAACTCGGAATATCCAATGCTTGAGCGTCTACTTGAACAGCAGAAAAGCAGTTGCTGCAGAGCTATCAAGTTCGAAAACCAATGTCAGCAACTTTGTCAGATGCGGATTACGTGATTGTTGAAGTTGTTATTGAGGTAAATACTTCATTATAACTTTTTTATACCGGTATTCAATCAATAATCAAAGGAATAGTTCTTGGTCAAAAACTTTGAATTTAATGTTTCACATGTGAAAAAGTGAAAATGTGAAAAAGTGTGAAAATGGAAAAAGTGGATAGAGAAGTAGGTAAATATGGATTTATACAAAGAACGACGCGGGAATGGAATTAATTGGAAGAAGATATCAAGAACATAACGAAGATTGGTGATTTAAGAAGAGAGCTAAGAAAAAAATGAAGTATAATTATATCGAGTATGTTTGACTGTAATTTCATTAGGTATAGTAACCATTACCACCTGTTTTATGAACAATCTGTAATGAATAAATAAATATGTATATATGTGTTCAGAGAAGTTTCCCACCTCGAGTATGGTGATTCCTATTGAATGTATCAGAGAAGAAATAATAAAGTGCAAAGTGCAGGCCTTCATGTTGTTTGTACCATTTGTGACCAGGGTACTACTAATGTAGCTGCTTTAGACTCTCTTGTTCGCAGAAAGCCAGCCGAGATCTCTCTTCCCAAATTTGGTAAATGTTTCAAGGTACAGGATGACGACATAGCCATAATGTATGACTCTCCGCACTTGCTCAAGAGCTTACGGAATGCTTTTCAGAAATACAACTTGACATGGACTACCACTGATCCAACTCTACTAGCAGCGAGTGATTATGACGGCAAGACGGAAGCAAGCTGGAGACATATTGAGAGATTGTTTAAAGGAGATCATAGCAGTATTTTCCAGAGAGCTGTTAAGCTTACCGAAGCCCATGTCCATCCATCATCCCAGGAAAAGTGGCGAACCATTGACCGCAGAGTTGCTGCCAGCGCAAACACCCGTGCTGAACCCATGCTTGAGATTCACAAGAAACTGCTCTTGGTCGTGGAGAGAACACTTTACATGGTGGGATGAAAATCAATATAGGTTTTCAAGACTGGCCAAGGTTGCGAGGATGTACCTTGCTATTGTTTCTGTAGAAGAAGAAATAACATCAAGTGCAAATGCGGCAAGAATAACTTTTTCTACTGACGTAGATACATATTGTATCCTTGCAATCTACAGATCACCGTCAACTATTCTACGACAATTTGTAGATGATATAAAATGTATTTTATTGTTACTTCCAACTGTTACTCATCAAATATAATTGGAGATGTAAATTTGAATATTTTAGGAGACCTTGATAATTGTGCAAATAAGTATTTAAACGAACCAACGTCTAAAGGGTTCTTATCATGTATTAATTGTTATACACGAGTAACTGATCGGTCTAACACTTGTATTCACCATATTTTCATAAAATCAATTAAAAACTATTCTTATATATCAGGTGTACTACAGACTAATATAACAGATCATTTTCCGGTGTTTTTAGGATTGTCAAAATGCTACAAAGAGGAGACAAAAAACAATAATGACGAATCAATACAAAATAGGTACAAACTGAACCTGAGCAAATTCAAAAAAAAATTACTTGAGAAGGAAACGTGGACGGAAACTATCCAACAATTAAGCGCAAATGATGCATATGATTCTTTTATACGTATTTTCTATAAATATATTGAAAATTCAAGTGAGGTAGTAGCTATGAAAATAAATTCAAAAAATAGGAAAATTAAGCCCTGGGAAACAACTGATCTAGTAGTATCTATTAGAAAACGAGACGCAATACATAGGAAAATTATTAGTTTCCAAAAAAGTTATGGTAAAAATAACAATGAACTTAATGACTTAAAAAATCGATATAAACTCTACAGAAACTTAATTAATCGACTCATATTTAAAACTAAAATCAATTATTACACTGATGAAATTAAAGGAGACATAAACTGTCCTCGAAATGTTTGGAATACGATGAACGAAATTAATGGTAGAAAGCAAAATAAAATAATATCTACAAGTGACATAGAAATAATTGGTCAACCCCATAAAGTATCAAATGAACCTCATATTGTAGCTAATGAACTTGTTAACTATTGTTCTAGCGTAGGGAACAAATTAGCTAATGAAATAAAAACTAATAACATTTTTAATCTTGAACATAATCAAACAATAAATAGTATAAATATAAATAAAAGCAGGTATCAAAATGTGAATAGATCTATGTTTCTAGCCCCAGCAGCTAACCCCAAAGGAATAGAAGATATAATTACAGATCTTAAGAATAATGCATCACCTGGTCATGATGGAATTGGAATCAAGGCAATTAACTTTTTAGACAAATATAATTTACTATCTTAAAAGAAGCAAAAATGTACATAGCAACACCTTTAGCGCACTTATGTAACATTTGTTTTGAAACCGGAGTTTTCCCCGACTGTTCAAAAATAGCAATAATTACCCCATTATTTAAAGAGAATGACCAAACAAAGGCTGAAAATTACAGACCTATTTCAAAATTGTCACTTTTCAAAAATAATAGAAAAATGTATAAAAATTCGATTAGTTAACTTTTTAGACAAATATAATTTACTATCTCCTATAATCAATACGGTTTTAGAGCAAAAAAAGCACAGATGATGCAATTTATCAACTAACCAGTCACATTTACAACAGTTTGGATAATAATAAGAAGGTGTTAGCTGTATTTCTAGACTTGGCTAAGGCCTTCGATACTGTCGGTCAATCATAACATGTTAGTAAATAAGCTTCAGAATTTAGGTGTTCGTGGCTTACCACTTGAATTATTTCAAAATTATATTACCGACAGAAAACAGATGGTTAAAATTGGGAACACTATGAGTTCACTTCAGACAATAGAATATGGTGTTCCACAAGGAACGGTTCTAGGGCCAGTATTATTTAATATATATATATATAAATGATTTATGTGATATTGAAATAAATGGTAGAATTCTGACTTATGCTGATGACACAGTACTAATATTCACAGACGTAAATTGGAAATTTTTATATGAAAATGCCAATTTGATGCTAAAATCTGTTTATCAATGGCTAAATGCTAATATACTAACAATAAATAAATCAAAAATCATATATTTGCCTTTTACAATTGATTCAAAAACTCAACCCGACGTACAATTCAATGTCTTTGAAATTACACACTTTTAACTGTACGAATCATTATGATTGTGAATGCTATGAAATACAAAGAAAGGATAATGCCAAATATTTAGGAATTTTAATTGATAAACATTCAAGATGGAATATTCAAATAGCGACCACAGTTAATAAATTAATAAATATTTTGTTTGTATTTTATAGATTAAGAAAATGCATGAACAGAGATTTGATTATGACTATATATAAAGCATTGGGACAATCTGTTATACAGTATGGTATAATTGGGTGGGGAGCAGCAAATAAAACAAATATTCAACCTTTAGAAATTATGCAGAAAGTTTAACTGAAAGTCGTTCTACATAAACATATACAATATTCTTCCGATTTTACCTCTCAAATAGCCCAAGTTCTTGATATCAGGCAACTATATATAAAATGTATTCTAAATCATTCATTTAAATACTTTAATTTATTCGAAAATCTAAATTCTGATAATCGTTTTCCGCATCAAAAAACAAGAAGTACTTATATCGACACTAAACACATTCTAAATATACCATATAAAACAAATTAATTGGACAGCAGCATATAGATTACTTGGGTCCAAAAATATACAATCTAATTACTTTTGGATTAAGAAAAATTATAAATAATAACTTGTTCAAATTCAAAATTTCAAATTGGATATTTAAATCAGGTCGAGAATATTGTTCTAACTTAATCAAACTTTAAAAAATGATACTAAAATAAGATGTATGATTTTAAGCGAATATTGATATTAGTACGTTCAAATACATATGTTTTTTTTTTGTATTATCATTATTTTGTATTGATTCTCTTCAAATAAGTTTACTTTTAGTTTTCATTATTATTGTTGGTTTTTCATCTGTGGTATTTTAGCGTTATATGTTTTGTAAATACAAGAAAATACTGTTTTCCATATAGTGGTTAAGAACATGTTACCAATAATCATTATGATTTTCTATTGTTTAGTAATTACAGACAATTGAGCTGTACCAATTTCGTATGTAAGCTAACTATTTATATCTAACATTTCTTTCTGACTGAACTGATTTATCTCTTTGTCTTTTCTTTGCTATGCCCGCACAGAAGGAACTTTCCTCATGCGGGTTTCACATATTTATTGAGAGGCCGCAGGCGCTCGACACGGACTCGTTGTAGGCTCTCTAGGCTTAGAGATTGTGGAGTTTGGAGGATGTCCTAGAGTCTTCGTAAAAGAGCGGAGATTACCGAGCTTGACCGAATCATCACGTCACTGTCCACAGAAAAGTAGGGAGGGAAACTTGGCTGCTGACGCACGCTAATAGATTTTAATAACATTCACAAAACTAAGAGATGTAGAAGGCGTATGCTAGACCTGAGCACGCACTACCGTAGTTTTTTAAATATCACTTTAATTCTCGTTTCAGTTACGAATTACTTCAAGTTCACGCCAACACCAGAATGGAGATAAATTACAAATGCTCAACTCGGTGTGAGATTCGTTTTTATTTTTTTATTATAAATATATTTCAAATAAACAACTAGCCTACATGTATATTATCGTTCAAAACGAGAGTGATTAAAAATAATACTGAAATCTAACATACTATTGCAATAATTATCATAATTAATTATTCAATGAACAGTGAACAATTTATTGAATTTAATAATGATAATAATATAAATGATGATTTTTATATTTGAAAGACCGGCACATGTAGCTGAGTGGCTAACGCGCTCGCTTCATGTGATCCGGGACATGAAGGGTAACTCGGACCTGGTTCGATCCCTGCCACCATCCACCTTTACAGTTTTTTTTTCGTGGTTTAATTCCCTCTGTAGACTAGGCTAATACCGGGATGGTTCCTACAATATAGGCCACGACCGCTTCCTTCCCACTACCTCTCCCATTACCTAAGTACCTTCATCTCATCATCCCATTATTCATTCATCCGACGCCAATAGATCTTAGTTATCATTACAGTGCGTAGTTCAAATCCAATACATAAGGCCTATATATTATTTCTGAAAGCTGTTTTATTTTTCATTATGTGGACAATGGTGATTAAAGTAATGATGATAGAAACAATATCAATCACAATATTTTGTGATTGATTGATTTTTTTTGTTCAACGACCCCACCAACAGCTAGGTTATATGGGGGTATGAATGAGCGGATGATAGACGCAGGATGATGAGGGGAAGAAATTTATTATACAGATATAAATTATATTCATGCGTTATACTTAGCCCCATGACCATATAGTTTGATGGACAGTTATCGATAAATAACGAAGAGGTTTTTCATTTATCATTGATTTATTATATAAATTGAAAATTTGGTCACAATGAGTCTTTTTAGACGCATATTGTGATTCCAAACAGAACAAGTACATTCAGTAGGCATACTCATATATCGAATCCTGGGTTCGACATTCGATGAATTCACTCCTATAATATATATTGCATTTCAATTATTGTAAAAATTGAGGTTCCATTGTCTTTTTGGATTTGTTCGCACTCTACAGTCTTACAGCTCACAAATAAGTTAACTTCAATCGTGATGGACATTAGTTCAACATTAACATCACGAAGTGCATCGGTTTTTCCATCAGAATGAAGCTATATAAAATATGCTAAAATTGTCTTTGAGTAAAATTGGGCATATTGTTCTGTAGAAAGAATATTGAAAATTGGAAGACACCGATTTAGCCTAGGGGAAACATCGGAGATTAAATATTTCTTGAACGAATGGAATTTGGTTCAAGTTACAGTCCAAACTAGCAATTTTACATTTTCACAAAGTTTCAGTTCAATCCGTAAAGTAGGCCCTATATATGTTTTAGAAAATTAATCAATTGAATTTAGGCCTACATCTTAAAAAAGAGAATAGGAAGAATGTTAAAAGGTACAGTAATTCACGACTTCAGTTTATTCATAAATTGACTGAATAGTTTCCAAGTCGGAGTGTGAATATGAGCGAATGGATATCGTTGTTTTACGACGCGTATATAGGTTTCGAGTATATTTTATACACTCATTTGATGTTTTCCTGAAAATTCGTTTTTCTAGTAATATTCAAGTTTAATAGGCCTATAACTGCCGCGGTATATTATACGTACACAGAGATCAGGCTACAATGACAAGGAAATCGGTCATAATGTGGTAATACAAACACACAATCAAGTAATCGATTGATTGGATGCGCGATTCAATTTCATTATACTTGGAAAAACGAGAATGTTTTTTTCTGTGTGCGTATTTTGTTTGCGCTACACAGGTCAAACGGAAGTACAAAATGCTATCGAAATAGGAATCAACATATGTCCTCATCTAGCTCGATACTGTTTAGTTTTGGGGCACAATCGGTTCAGTAACTTTCGAGACAAAAAATCACCATAATGTAAAACCCCATAAGAATAAGCCGGAGTGAAAATGATAGAGAAATCTACAAAAAAAATCTCACGGAATGAAAACACAATCTAATGATTCACGTTATCCCAAAATTTCGCATAAATCAGTCAAGCTATTTCAAAGATAAAGAATGGATCATTCTTTCTATCATTTTTTATGAATAAAAATAAGCTACTAAACTGAGCAACAGGTACGAAAATTGAAAATGAATTGTGTTGAAAAAATTATTAGTGCTGGCAACAGGTACATCCAATTAAAAATCGCATATAGAAAGCAGTGCGTGATGTCAATAGTTTAGGACCTCGGATCTTACGAGGTGTCATATTTGTATCAGTAATAGGCCCTATAGTCAATGAAAAAATAAATTTAACAGTCTATTATAGAATGAGGAGGCATATAACTAATCAACTAAATATGACAATGATCACTACACGGGCTATATAAACTTGACACGTTGATCAGGAGTAGTAAGGCTTACTGCTTTACAAGATGAATAATACGATACTAGGAAAACGTCATATATGCGTTGTTAGACGAGCGGATGGTAATAGTATGGGTAAAAATGGGTAAAAACTGCTTCGAGTGGTACCAATTTGGCACATTTTATGTATTTTCTTCAAAATGGCTCACCCGATCACGCTGACAATTTTCAGAAATGTGTATCAAAATGTAAATCTACTTCAAGCAAAATTTCAATTTTTCTAAAATAAAAATATTTTCTTTTTTTTCCGCCATGTTATTTTAATGGGTATTTTTGAAATTTCTAAAATTCATAAAAAAAAGTGACGCCCCGATAATGCCACAAAAGTATACAGATCTAATTAGATGAGGAACCATATTGAAAAATAGTGTGAAGTTGATAGCTGTAGCCGTTTGACCTGTGGAGAACCGGAAAAAAAAAAAAAAAAAAAAAACGAACACCAATTTTTTTCAGTATGTCAAATTGAATCCTTGCTAAAGCTCGTCTAATCATCACTCTGAAAAGATGGCGTATACGCGTCAGGACGAAATGTCAAAACAAAAGCGAACACGTGTATTCGGGCTACAGCCGGAATCCACAAGGTCAGCATTTCCCCCACCCACTTGATGACTTCGTTTCTCCTACCGTTGCTTTCGTCACCAGGCTCGAGCTTGGCATGCACGGCATGCTAGGCGAAACGCGTAGGCAGCCCGCCGTACTCATATCCACGTAAACGCCGCTAATTTCCTAGCTCACAATTTTGATTTATTTTACATTTTGTATTTTTTTTCGGTATTCAAAAATATGTGTCTAGGTTATCCTCAACACGATTTTTTCAAAATTCTCTTTTAAAGAATATGAAAACTTACAAAGAATGTGTTCGAAATTCTGTAAATAAGATAACATCCGTTTTGTAATTATCAACAAAATGCAAAAAGAATTATGCTGATATCTAAAAAATTACGGCCGTGAGAGTTTGCGGCGTGAAATACGAGCGCCTGCGGCCTCTTAATTTAATTTATAGTGCTTGAATGAAATGTAATTTATTGCTTGTTATATTTTTTCTTTGTTAATTATTGTTCAGTATAATATGTGTATATATGTGTGAATAAAAAGTATCGAAATTGAATTGGATTGGATTATACCCAGTAGTACAGACGTCAGTAGCGAAAGGTTGTTCTCAATGGCTGGATACGTAGTTGTAGATAGAAGAACGCTACTCAGCCCAGAACATGTCGAGCACCTAACATTCGTACATGACTACGTACAAACTAAGCTACGGAAAAAGTACAATGTTCAAAGCTTTATTTACGATGATGCCTAATTACCTAGGAAATGAAGGAAAGTCGGTTGCCGGCATCTACAAATGCAAAATCATTCCATCGATTAAATAATAGTTCCAGACTATCTATGCCTTATTAAGCCAAGGAAAGGATTTTCACCTACTTGAATTGTATTTTGAGTGTGACTAATTAGTAATTACCTTAATTCATACTAGGCTCGTATGCAACGAAATAATTATTCACGATTTTATTTTATATTTGAGCTCTCTTACTGTTGAGAGTTCAACTCAGTTCATGCTTTCATTTTTTCACACGAATAATTGTAGCACTAGCCTACTTTTTTTCTTCTCAACGGAATGTTGTAAATTGTATCGTTGTCTGAAAATCAACATGTAATATTACTGAAGACTTGATCAATTCAAATGAATGAACATAGAAACTGTGATTTTGAGTGTCCTACTAGTTACTAATCATTGTATCATCGTTATATTATTTAAAAATAAAGAATAGTATACTAGAAACTTACATATACTTCTGAGTTTTTAGCCGTCACAATGATTTCAGATCGCCAATGTTCCATTTTTCTTCATCGTCAATTCCTGCTTTTACATTGCATTTCTGAAGTTCGAAAAAAGTTCGAACTTTTCGAACTTTTGTGTCTCAAGTTCGACTTCAAAAAATCGGGTGAGCCTGTTGTCACAACGATAACGGAAGGGGCGTGGTTAAAATAGCCGAAGTGTGGTCATGTGACCACCCGAATGTTCAGCCAGGATCAAGGCAAATGTCTTGAAAGTTTGTTGATATTGTATTATTATACAAGTTTATAATATTCATGTATTAATCAACTGAAACGAGTAGTAATAAAAATTTGATGATCAAGCTGATCATTGATTGGAGTAGGCCCTACAAAAATACGATTGGTAACCATCAACATGGCCGCCGAGTGAATGTGCCAGTGACCAGCTCCGGATTGAATAATTACTTTTGAGTAATGTAGTGGTGAATATTATAGATTTTAATCAACTCTGAACCTTGTCGCGTTCTTTCCGTGTTAGTGTACATTTATTCATTGCTATAACGAACAAAATGGCAACAAGATCCAAAGGTAACTGTTATTCAGGCCAAGCCAAGCCTTCCGATGGGCGCATGAGTGTAATCAACCATGTGTTGACAGAGCCAGTAAACTCTCTTACAGCCGTAACACAGAGACTAACGACTGATATGAAGATTCTCCAGGAGGATAACAAGGCCTTAAGAGAGTTATCACGTGGTATCTGTATGTCAAAGTCAACTGTTAATACTATAAATAAAAATGTGAATAACCTAAAATGTGATGTATTAAAAAGTCTACTTTCACCGATCCATGACACACAAGCTTGCCCTGAGATCCTCTCACTTACCGACAGAGAGCAGCACCAAACTAAAATACAGTTACCGACCGAACAACAACCTACATCAATCAAAAGTGTGCAAAGTGTGCAAGCTTGCATCGAGTCACCGCCAGGTAGTGATAGAGGGAATCAGTCAAAAAAGAAAATGAAAGTGAAAACATTTGCTGACAGCCATGGACGAGGAATTTGCTCTCTTCTACAGAAAAAAAATCATGTTGAAGGCCACAAGAACTCAAGTGTAGAGTGTCTCTTCAAGCCCAATGCACCTTTTAAAGAGGTAGCGAAAACGTCGACGTATGCAGATGTTACATTAACAGAGAATGACCACATTATACTCATCAGAAGCTCAAATAATGGGTCGAAGAAAACTTTCAACAACATTCAAAAGTCAATGGTGAATCTGGATCAAACGAACCCTAAACCGAAGATAACTATAGTAAACATACTGAAACGATATGACACCAATAATTTCGAAGACGTGAACAATAAAATCCAATTTGTTCATGAAAAAATGGGTGGTATCATTAATACAAAATACGCTGGAACACAAATCCATTTCTTGAAGAGTAAGCACATTAAAGAAAAGGACTTTACAAGGCACGGCCTACACCTGAACGGTCCAACAAAGCCAAATCACTCCAACTCACAACTAAATACTGAGTAGTAACCGACAGGATTGTCTTCTAACACAACCTAATAAGTGCATGGCTACTATATTCACCATGGGGAAGAAATCCCTTCCCCCACCCATGGCACCACAAAGCCGGAGAGAGGTTATATCGACCGAGGATACCTCCACTAGATCTGCACTGACCAAACATACTCAAAACGTTGAGCTGGAGGAGGAAACAATCTCTGCAAAGGAAACTGCTGAATACGAAGTCCTCTGGACAACACCAATGCTAACATCGTCAACATGCAGTCCTAAATACCATATCTCACAGGAGGGTCATGTAGCTGGGTGCAACATATTTCCAGCAGAAATGATCCCAGCCACAAATTGTGTCGAGCCACGACCTATCAATAGAGCAGACGAGATAAGAACAGAAGAGAAAGACGTTGCAACTGCGGAAGAGGCTAGCGACGCTGCAGCTGCGGAAGAGGCTGGCGACGCTGCAGCTGCAAGTGAAGGTGACTTGAGAAGATCGCCGAGAACCAAAAAACACAAAGAAAAACTCAATCTATGACGCTGCAGTAGACATGCAGATGAGACAAATAAGGGTAGGCCTATAGTGAATAAGAGGTCCAAAGTAAACATGCTCCAGATGACCCATATAAATATCCGATCTCTACTAAGAAACACAGAAGAATTCACACTCATTGTATTAGAACAATGTTCGCACCATTCATTGCTTTATTTCTTTCTCCCGACGCAATTCACGAGCGTGGTTCCAACTATGTGTGTCACCTTCTGTTTAGTTTGTGTACGACCAGCCTAACTGGTTTTCACCCCCTTCCCCTTTGCATGTCGCAATGATAAGTTAGTTAGTTACAGGTATTCCTTCGTGTAGTACGCATCGTTCTAGTTTCGCATCGTTATTTATCTAGTTTTGGTCGTCTAGGCATTTTACTAGTTCGGACGGACGCTCGTCTGTTCTTTTCTTCTTGATTATTCCTTCAGTCTTCCTTCTCTTTTACACCTCAGCTCTCCGTTCTTCCGTTCTTATACTCTCGTTTATTATTCTTCACTTCGTTTGGGTGACATCTCTGCCCTTCAAATTGTAAGTCACTCTTTTCATTATTTTTCTATTTCAAACCATTTCAAAATACAGTCCACTCCCTTTTTCTGTTAGATTTCGGTCTAGCGCAAACATTTGGTCCCTTGAGGCGGAGAAGTTTTTCATACGCCGTTTTCGC
>OU015464.1:35246362-35338862 GCA_907164805.1 Brachyptera putata
GAACGATGTATAAAATGTAATTACAAATTTTTTAATATCAAAACGTTCGATTGGATTCCAGTGAATGTTTGGATTAAATGTGTATCATTATTATATTGAAATCCAGCGAAAATTTGAATTTTTTCGGAAAACATTTTTTGTTACGAAAACTCTTCTCTGGCTTATTCTTATGGGGAATTCGGAAACTGGAAAATTAGTTTTCTCAGAAGTGGTTCAACCGATTGCACATAAAAACAATGGGATTCAAACCAGGTGATGACACTAAGTCTTGGGCATGCCAAGTTTCAATTGAATTTGAATTTTCGTTTGGCCTGTAGAGCGCGAACAAAAAAAAATGTGGGTCTACTTTTTTTTTCGAGTCTAGTGAAATTTAGTCTTCGCTTCGCTCATCCAATTAAACCAGTAGTCATTAAAGTCGTTGTGATCGTGGTCGTCGTCCATGATGAAAAAGTATGGCTAAGATCCGCCTGATAAGCCCTATCGGCTGCTAATCTGGTACCTCAACCAGCCGCTAAGAAATCTCGCCGATGGCGAGTATTTTTTCAGCTACCGGTTGTTTTCTATAGCCATGGTCTAATCGACCGGTCCCGGACTCTTGCTTATGAGGGCTAATAAATCAACCCAATCTCAATGTTGCGTTGGCTCTGCCGTAACGCGCTCGCTTTTGGTTACGAGGGTCGCCAGTTCGAATCCCGCTTAATCAATACTTTTTTGTTTTCATGAAATGATGTTTTTGATAATGTTCTACTATCCTTCTCTATTTTCTGAAAACCAAAAAAAATATGAAGTTATATTTGTCATAAGAATTATTATTGGGGGAGGCTGGACCGTGGTTAGGGTTAGGTAGGTCAGGTTGGTGTCGACCGGTATACCGACCCGAAACCGAGGTTTTAACCACATTCACGGGCGGAAAGTCTACCTAAAACACCGATACCTAAAACATTGAAATCAGCAATTCTACAAAAGATAAGTATTGCCGCGCGAACAGCCTAGACGAGCTGCGATTGGCTAATAGAAAACAACCGGTAGCTGAAAAACTACTCGCTCCCCGATGGCATACTTTTATCCGGGTGATAACTCTATCAGGATATTAAAATACAGCAGATAGTTCTATCTGGGACATTATATTTATCGGCACCCTTAACCCTTAAGGACATTATAACACCAGCCCTACGGGTCGTTTCTAGGGGTGGTCAAAGAGGCGGCTGCCAGTGGCGCCAAATTTAAAGGACGATATAGGCGCACATTTGTGACATTCTATTGAAAATTTTCAACAAAAAATTCCATTGAAAATATTCGACAGGAATTTTTATTGAAAATTTTCAATGTTGTTCAATGAAAATTTCCGATGAATCTGTTCAATGAAAATTGAGAATAAAAATTTCCCAGAAATTTTCATTGAACATTTTCGACAAAAATTTCCATAGAATTTTTCAATAGAAATTTTCAACTGTTAGCTAAAATTTTCAACACAAATCTTCGATGAAAATTTTTCAAGAAAATTTACAATTAAAAATTCAATAATAATTTTCAATAATTTTCGACAAAAATGTTTATTGACAATTTTCTACAATTTTCCATTCTCATTAAATATTTTCGACAAGAATTTTAATTGAAATTTTTCGACAAAAATGTTCGATATTTTCATTGAACCTTTTCGACCAAAATTTCCATCGGAAATTTTCAATGAATTTTGTTCAACAGTTCAATGAAAATTAAGAATGGAATTGAAAAAAAATGTTATTGATTATTTTTTCTAAGAACTTTCATTGAGAATTTTCATTGAGAATTTTACCTTCTTGAAAATGATTCACCTTGAAAATTTTCGACAAAAATGTTTATTAAAGATTGTCGACTAGAATTACATTAAAAATTTTCGACAGGAATTTTCATTGATAATTCTCCACAGAAATATTAATTGAATTTTTTTGACTAGACAATTTTCGACTAAAATTTCCATCTGAATTTTCAATCATGATGTATAATGAGAGTTTTCGTAAAAATATTTCTATAAAATTTTGCAATACAAATTTTAATTGAAAATTATCAATAAAATTTTCATTGCAAATTTTCGACAGGAATTTTTATTGAAAATTTCCATTCAATATTTTCAATGAAGTTCAATGAATGTTTTCTATGAAACTGTCCAATGAATATCAAGAATGAAATTTGAGATTTTTTTTTGTTGATTTTTAACAAAAATGTCCATTGAAAATTTTCATTGGGAATTTTCGACCAAATGTTCGTCGACAATTTTCAAGGTGGATGTTCAATGAAAATTGTCAATGAAAATTTTCAATAAAAGGTGTCAACAAAAATTTTCTACAAATGTCTTTATTGAAAATTTTCGACAACCATTTTCATCGAAAATTGTCAATGATTATGTTCAATGAAAATATTCTATGAACATTTTTGAAGAAAATTTTCAAAAAAAATATCCATCGAGTATTTCTGACAAGAATTTTTTATTAAATTTTCGACAGGCACTCTCATTGAAAATTTTTGACAAAAATTCTCGATCAAATTTTCATCGAAAATTTTCAATGCTGCTCAATGAAACTTCTCAATGAAACTATTAAAAAAATATTGAGAGTAAAAATGATCAAAAATTTCGACAAATATTCCCATAAAATTATCCAATGAAAATTACAAATCGTGAATGAAAATTCCCTAAGAGAAGTTTCATTGAAAATTTTCAATAAAATTTCCACCGAAAACTTTCGTCATTAATTTTCAACGAGAATTTTCGACAAGAATTATCATTTTAAATTTTCAATAGGAATATTGAAAATTTACCACAAATTTTCATCGAATATTTTCGATAAAAATGTCCATACAATTTTCCAATAAAGATTCCCAATTGTCAGCAAAGTTGTCGATACTAATCTTCAATGAATCAACAAAAATTTTCGACAATGATTTTCATCAAGAATTTTCGACATGCATGTTCATTGAAAATTTTCGACGAGAATTTTCATTGAATATTTTCGACAAGAATTCTCATTGAAAATTTTCGACAGGTATTTTCTTGGAAATTTTCTACAAAAATGTACCTAGAAAATTCTCACTAATAATGTTCAATGAAAATATGCAATAGAAATTTCTCGTAGAAATTTTAAACAAAAATTTTGATTCAAAATTTTCAACAAATATTGTCATTGAAAATCTACGACAGGAATTTTCACAGAAAATTTTCAACGGGAAGTATCATTGAAAATTTTCGACAAAAAAAATATCGGAATCAAATTATCATGATGTCGATGAAAAATTTTAATAAAAATTTTTCATAATAAGTTTCTCCAAAAATTATCAATAAAAATTTTCATTAAAATTTTTCGACAGAGATCCACACTAAAAACTGGTCTAGTATAAACAAATTTCGAGATATTTCTCTTCAACCTTATTTTTACTCAAAAACATATATTTTGTACTCACTTTAATCAACTTTGATCAAGAAAATAATATTTTTGAGGATTTATGCACACATTGCTGTTCAAGGACAAAAATACATGAACATTGCTCATCGATTGTCAATTATTTTTTCAAAAATTATACACATTCACATAAAAGTGAATATGACACATCTATTTCCATCACATTTAATGTTGAAACAATGAGAATATATAAAAATATTTGGCTACCGTTATTCGCGCGCGGCGCGCGCCCCCAAGGACACAGAAGCTATTCGTGCGTCTGGCGCGCCCCCGGTGGGTTAATTCTTAATCGCGCGCTAACAGAGCGCGTCCTCAGTGACTTGAATGTTATTCGCGAACTGACCCTGCGCGCCCCCAAGAAGGCAGAAGTTATTCGTGCGCTACTGGCGCATCCCCAGTGGCCTAGTGCTTAATCGCGCGCCACCAGTAGCGTGAATGTTATTCGCGCGCTAATGACATAACCTCATTTTCTTATACACGATTTAGCTGATTAAGTAGTAGTAGTAGTAGTATTTATCTTTATTTAGCATTAGCTATAATTCATACATTAAACTTGATCACCTTTCCGCCCTAGAATGTGGTGATGTGCTCGATACCGGGTCGGTATACCGGGCGACACCAACCCGACCCACCTAACCCTAACCTTGATCACCTTTCCGCCCTAGGATGTGGTGATGTGCTCGATACCGGGTCGGTATACCGGGCGACACCAATCTGACCCACCTAACCCTAACCTTGATCACCTTTCCGCCCTAGAATGTGGTGATTTGCTCGATACCGGGTCGGTATACCGGGCGACACCAACCTGACCTACCTAATCCTAACCTTGATCACCTTTCCGCCCTAGAATGTGGTGATGTGCTCGATACCGGGTCGGTATACCGGGCGACACCAACCCGACCTACCTGACCCTAACCTTGATCACCAATGCCGCGCGAATAAGAAACAGCCACTTGGGCGCGCGCTCCAATGCCGCGCGAATAAGAAACAGCCACTTGCGGGCGCGCTCTGTCTCCGCCGCGCGAATAAGGAATAGACTCTTGAGCGCGCGCCCTGTTGCCGCGCGAATAAGAAACGGCCACTTGCGGGCGCGCTCTGTCTCCGCCGCGCGGATAAGGAATAGACGCTCGGGTGCGCGCTCTGTTGCCGCGCTAATAAGGAATATACCCTTGGGCGCGCGCTCTGTTGCCGCGCGAATAAGGAATAGACGTTTGGGGGCGCGCTGAGCGCGCGAATAACGACTTCGAAAATATTTTGATAAACTTAGATTTAATACACTTTTGGGTAACTTCGTAGCTTGATGTATTTTTGCGGCTATAAACTTTCAGCGAAAATTTGAATTTGCACATAAAAGTCAATATGTAAAATATTTTATGACTTTATTACATGTTTTCAATACTGATTCACATGTGGTGGTATATTATAGTTACTCGACACCGAAAAAGAAATTAAAAGTTCTATTTTACGACTTTTGAACAAACTAAAATTGTACATCACTGTGCATCATGAAATTATTGCGAAAAAATTAAAATGGTAACCTTAAACTACTGCATGATTGACTTAAGAATTGAAAAAGAAATCTTCAATTAACAAGATAAGTTAAGAACGTTTTTGTGCATACTAGTAAATAAAATATGCGTTTTTTTTGGTCAACATAACCTCAAATTTCGGCCTACGACAAATTGCAAGACATTTATTTAGCTTTCAAACATCAGAAAACAACAAAATCATGACACCATCACGGTATTTGTATTAAGTCAACATCATATGCTTTAAATCTGAGCAAATGTACACAATAAGTCCAAACTTGACTTTCTTAGAAAGTCGCCAAATAATTACGCCAGTGGTCGCGTGGGGTATGTAGAGACCCAGTTTTTTCGCGGGAATTCCACGGCTACAACCTAAAACCACGGCTACCTCACTAAAAGAGGTAGAAACGATATGCCAACTCTTATTGGCAGAAAGGGAGTGAAGTTCATATCGAATAAAGAAAAGGCATACGCCATAATTAATAATTATTATGGTGAAGTTTTTCAAAAACAGACTCTGAATAGGGAGAACGAAATATAAAGAATTATCAAATTCATCAATTGGGAGTGGAGGAATATGAAAAATAATGCACTGAAACGGCAATCCAAAGAATTGATAAACTGAATAGATATAAAGCTCCCGCCATGATGGTGATAGTAACAAATTTATCAAGTTGGCGGGAAAAGAGTATTGCGAAGATTATTTCATTGATTGCTTCAAGAATGTTGGATACTGGTTATGTACCATCAGTGTATCAACAAGCAAGAACAGTACTAATATATAAAAGCGGGGATGTAAGGAATCCATCTAATTTTCGACCGATTTCAATTTGCTCGTTGTTGCGTAGAATTATAGAGAAGACTCTTGATCGTCAATTAAGAAGTTATGTAACATTCAACGAGAACCAAAGAGGGTTCATCAGTACGCCAGGTACCTTCATAAATACCAGTATAATAGGTGGTATATTGAAGTCATCAGCTGAACATAAAAAGGATGTAACAATAGTGTTCCTAGACTTATCAAAGGCATTTGATACTGTGGGCCATAAACATCTCAATTTAACCATCAATAATCTTCCAGTACCAACAAAACTGCGTCATCTAATCTCCAAGTTATTGATTAATAATAAGACACACGTAGAAGCAAACGGTGATAAAACTAAAAGCATAAATATGAATCAAGGTGTTTTTCAAGGATCACCGTTGTCACCGACATTGTATAATTTGGCAACAGATCATATCTTAAATGAACTAACAGAACATGAAGTCAAATCGAAATATGGCTACGACTTCTCAGGGGATATCGAAAAAGTAAGTGCTCTTGGTTTTGCTGATGACACTGTGGTCATTGGTAAAGATAAGGAATCGGCTGTCACGCTTGTAGAAATAGCACGAGCCAGATTTCATGAAATAGGACTCTCGATTAATGCCAAGAAATGTGCAGCAATAGTGATAGAAAAAGGGAAATTGGTCCAATCATCTATAATCATTGACGAAACAATGCAAATTGACTCTCTCGCCGCAAAGGAAAAAATAAAATACTTGGGAGTCGACTTCTCCCAAACTCTAGTTTTCGATCCGGCTACAGTAATTAATAAATTGACCAAAAACCTTGATTCCCTCACAACTTCACCTCTCCTCAATGCGGAGCAAAAACTGAATGTATTCAACCAGTTTTTAGGACCAACATTGATTTATCCTTTACAGAATGCACCATTAGGCCAATTACCCAAATCTTTCCTTTCAAACGCAGACAAATTGATTCGTAGCGCTGTAAAGGAAATTCTCCAAGTACCTCACGACGCTCCGAATAGCATGCTATATGCTAATAGAAAATATAAAGGACTTGGAATTATTAACACATCATGGGAGGCATTTATTCAGCATCACAACATTTGCAGCGTACTGGAAAAGACAAATAACCAGCATGTCAATATTTCGAGAGATCTGGAAGAAGAGAAGAAGATTTGTATAAGAGAACTGGAGGTAGGAGAACAAGAACTATCGAATATAAGTGGTGTATTAACGGGAAGGAAGCTGAGAGATCTCCTGCGTGAAAGAGAGTTCACCAAATGGTGTAACTTACCTCACAAAGGAAAGGGAGTGATACTGTATAAAGAAGTCACTTCTGCTAACATTTGGATTCGCAATAAATCGGGTCTCTCTTGCTCTGAATGGCGAGACGCAATCAAACTCACTTGTAACGTGGCACCGGTGAGAACAGTCCCTGGCAGAAGCACAAACACAACCCACTGCAGACATTGCGGTGAGTATGAAACTCTTGCCCATGTGTTGTGTTTCTGTCAGCATGGGGAACTGCTCATCATCAACCGCCATAATAAAGTAAGAAAAATGATCGCGGATGCGCTGAGAAAAACTGAGAAGTATTTGGTGTTTGAAGAAGTACACGGTTTGTCTGACAAAGGAAGTACACGCCGTATAGACATCATAGCAATTAACACCAAAGCTAAGACAGCGGATATACTAGATCCAACAATAAGATTCGAGAGAGGTGTGGATCAGGTGCAAGAAGTAAATCAAGAAAAGAAAAAGATTTATGAACCCACCATACCGTACTACTTGGATAAGTATGACATCAAGAAGATCCAAGTCACCGGGCTGCTAATTGGTGCTAGGGGGACTATCCCGAAATTTTTAGAAGAGTGTTTTGTCAAATTTGGTATAGCTTCAATTATTAGGAACATAGTACTGAGCGTATTACGCGATTCAATCATCATTCTTAGAAATCATTTATACAGTCAAAATTAGCTTCATTATTTATTATTTCATCATTTTAGTCTCAATTCAGCTTATATTCAAATTGTTATTCATTTTTATTTATCTAAATTTTAATTCAATTGTTATTCTGTGTCATCAAGGCAACCCAATATACATGGGCAGAGATCGAAATAAAGATTTTTATATATACCGTATTTAATGTTAATTTTTCAAAATACTATAGATTCAGGAACTGTGCCCGAGGACTGGAAAAAAGCAATGATCACTCCAATACATAAAGGGGGAGAAAAATCAAATTTGGGTGATTAGTTAGCCTCACCTCCTCAATATGCAAAATTATGGAAATGTTAATTGATACTGAATTCAAATTAATTGTTGATAATAATGGTGGGATATTTGTTGGACAACATGGTTTTCGTAAGGGTTACTCATGTGTAACCCAACTGCAAGGATTCACGCAGGAACTGTCTGATACTTTGGACAAGGGGGGTAAAATATCTGCCGTCTTTTTGGATTTTGAAAAAGCTTTAGACAAATTACCTCATAAACTTCTGATTTCAAAGTTGAAGCGAATAACAAAACATGAGAGGATAACAAGATGGGTGGAGTCCTTCTTAAAAGATAGATCACAAATAGTAAAAGTAGGCGATGGGATTTCGAATATGGTGAAAGTTACTTCTGGGGTACCACAAGGGAGTGTCATTGGAACCATTCTATTCAATATATTTATAAACGATCTTCAAATCGGAATTCAATCGAGAATTCGTTTATTTGCTGATGACTGTGTGGTATATAGCACCATTAAGAGTGAGAGGGAGGAAAATCAGTTACAAAGAGATTTGGACAGAATTAATGAATGGGTTAAATTTAATTGAATGGGACTAAATGTTGGAAAATGTGGACTTCTCTACCACCAGTAACAAGGAAAAGTAAATAATATTTATAAAATTGGAAATTATGCACTCGATGGGATAGAAGCGTATAAATATCTTGGACTTGACATAGATACACATTTAGGGTGGGGGGACATGCTAGAAATATCTCCAGAAAAGAAATACGATCCTTAAATTTCATTATGAGGCAGTTGAAGGGGACAGGGATGAAAATAAAAGAGAAGGCATACATCAGTCTGATTCGGCCAATGCTTGAGTATGTTAGTTCAGTCTGGGATCCGCATGAAGTTGGACTAATAAAGGCTGTGGAGAACGTCCAGAGGGTTGCTGCAAGAAGGGTATTGGGGAGAGAGAAGCACTGGAAAATTATCAGGAACGATAAGGATGTGGTTGAAAAAGTTATAGAAAGACCTAGTAAAATGATTGAGGAAATGGGATGGGAAAATTTGGCGAAACGAAGACCAATAGAAAGAATGTGCAATTTTGTTCAAAGAATGAATAAGAAGAGTCAAGAATGAATATACAGGATGGGATGAATTAAGCAATAGAATTGGAAAGGGATTACAAAGAAGTACAAGGGGAGGGGTAAGAATGAAAGTGGATAAAGTGGATAGAGAAGTAGGTAAATATGGATTCATATAAAGAACGACGCGGGAATGGAATGAATTGGAAGAAGATATCAATAATGTAACAAAGATCGGTTATTAAAGAAGAGAGCTGATAAGGAAATAACAAAGTATAATTCTATCGAGTATGTTTGATTGTTATTCCATTGGGTTTATACATTAGCCATCACCACCTGTTTCATGAACAATCTGTAATGAATAAATAAAATATGTTAACAAATTGCGCCCATTGTGCGACATATTCGAAGGAACCCATGCCTCTTCGATACCAGGCTAGCGGAGATACCTTGACTAACATCGCTGAGGAGTGAGGACGTGCTGGTCGCGCCACACCAAGTCGTCCTCTTGGAATGCTGCTACTTCTCCTGCCTTGTCGTAGTGGAATTTTGACGTGTTTTGCGCTTCCCTCGCAAGCTGAGCAGCGAAGTCTCTCGCTTCTTCGAGTTGGTTACGCATTTTTAATGATGTTCAATGAAGATTTTTGATTAAACTTTACGATACAAATAGAGAATGAAAATTTTCCGAATAAATTGTCATTCATGATTATTAACAAAATTGAATATAGAAAATTACCATGAAAGATCCCGAGTTTCTGGTAGTCGTGTGGGCTGTGGACAAGTTCCTTCCGTACCTGGAATTTTCCGATTTGGACCTACTCGGCGGCCACGCCTCAATGTCGTGAATATTCACATACAAATAATCGACATCGAGCAGGGTTCGTCGTTGGGTTCTGCGGTTTCGAAGCTACAATTTCAATGGACGATTCCACATGGTACATCGAATCAATCGGCAGACGCCTCGAGTCGCGCTCTAGCGTCGGAAGTTTCAAAACAGTTTGTATCGGAGATTCTGTCACCGATTGTACCAGCACATACAGTCCATTTCTAGCAGGCAACTAACTTCGAAGCGACTTGCGCTTCGAAGTTGGTTGAGGCGAACTTTTGGCCGATCCTCGGCAATCATCATGGATTCGGGCCTCTGCCTCCTCTAGTGACATTACCGATGACGGTCTACCAGTATAACGTGTCGCAGGTCGCCGAGGGCATGTTGAATCGTCTAGCAGAACGTATGGCTGCTTAGGGTACTCTGTGGTTTGGTCCTGACAGAAGAGCATTGCCATCCTCCCGGCGAACACGGCGGTTTCTCACGGATCCTGACAAGAATACGCAGGTCTGATAACTGGATTGAGATGCGGTCCGATATATCAGAGCTTGTGCGCTCGTGTGGGACTTGCCAAATTGTCGGGCCAAATCGCGAGAAATCAACAGGGCGGATGGACAGTCAACTCGCAGACTGCCCGTTTGCTGAACTCGGCGTTGACTTTGTCGGGCCGTTACCAAGATCTACAAACCGCCATGGTACATCCGCTATGGTTCACAAGATATAAGGGGCCAAGGGGGTATTTCCCAGGCAGCAGTCACCCACTGATGCCACTGATGGTGGAAGTATCTTCAAGGCACGGCTCACCTCGCAGCATATCTAGCGACGACGGGAAGCCGTTCGTAAGCGAAGTCTGCAGGGGTTGTTGAAACACTTGTGTTTAATCGAGCGGCACCTCATCGACCATGTGAACAGACAGTCGATAAATACAATGCAACCCTCAAACCAACAATCGTGACCTACTGAGAAACCCACCGTGACTGAATCAACGATTGCATGAGATCCTCTCAACCCTCCGGTCGGCTACTTGCTTGGAAACAGGGTACTCGTCCGATTTCCTCACGTACGGTCGCGAGATACGGGCCTCTTGGCATCTGAACGAAGACAACACCCGTGGAAGGGTTGGGAACGGAGCCTACGAGAGGCATGAGTTCGCTGTCGATCTTCGTTACCAACTCGGAACACCGAGAGCCTCCGCTTCTCAGCGTGCGACTGAAGCGCGAAGCAGGGCGCAGATCCGCTACGACAATACACGCAAAGTCGCAGCATTTCGAGTGGGCGATTGAGTGTGGCGAGACCAGCACGGCACCGTAGAGGTATGTCGCAACATCGGGCGTAATGTGTTCGACTTGGTGACCCTAGATGATGAACAACCTATAAGACGACGCGATGAAGTTCGAGCCAGTTCCGGGATGGGCCCGGGACGTGACGACGGCACCGGCTTCGAGGGCGAATAACCGTCACACCTTGCGTCAACGACAGCCGTGGATTTAAGGTGGAGAAAGAATGATAAGCCTCACCTAACTAAGTTAGTTGGAATAGTATTAGATGGTAGCACGTATAGCGATATGGAAAATAGGAATATCTATAGTTGTTGAATAGATTAGGGTCATTAGGGACATTGGGGTCACAGAGTTAGGGTAGATATATTGGGGATAGAGTGTAGATATACAGTTGGTTTTGAGTCACTAGGCAGAGGTAGGTAGTGGACTAGTGCTGCCCCGTCATGACTCGAGTCTGGGAAGTTGGAGATCTAACATTGAGCTCTCTGAGCTGAACGGTGTTATAATGAGCTGAACGGTGTTTAATTGTTGATATTGTGTCAATTGATGATGTACGTGTTTATTTTCTGTTCATTCTTTTTATTCTTCCACCCCATCCGAATCTTTAACATCTTCATTGAAAATTTGCGATAACAATTTTTGTCGAAAATTTACAATGAAAAAATAAGAAGAAGAATTTTGTTGATAATCATCAATGACTTTTTTTTTTCATTTTTACTCCTAATTTTCATTGAACTGTTTTATCAAAACCTTCACCTTAAAATTTTTGTCGAAAATTTTTGAAGGAAATATTTGTTAGAAATTTCCGATGAAAATTTTAAATGAAAAATGTTGTTAAAAAACATAAATGACCATTTATTTTGAAAAAATTTCTTCCTAATTTTAATGGACAGTTTTATCGAAAACATTCATTGAACATCATTGAATATTTTCGATGAAAATTCTTGGCGAAAATTTGAATAAGAATTACTGCCGAAAATTTTCATGGGTAATTTTTGTTGAAATTTTTCATGTAATATGTTTTTTGAAAATCTACATTGAACATCATCATCAAAAATTTCGATAATTTTTTTTTCGAACATTTTCAATGAATATACCAGTCAAAAATTTTCGACGTAAGTTTTCGATGGAAATTTTTGTTGGAAATTGAAAATTATATTAAGAATTCTCATTTCAAATTCTCTTTGGAAATTTTCATTGAAGTTTTGTATTGAAAATTTTTGCTGACAATTGTGAATTTTTATTGGAAAATTTCATGGAGGTCCTACCGAAAATTTTCAATTGAAGTTCTTGTCCAGAATTTTCATCGAAAGTTTTCAAAGACAATTCCTGTCGACAATTTTCGATGATTATTTACGTCAAAATTTTCCATGAACATTTTTGTTGAAAATTTAAAATGAAAATTTTTGTTGAAAATGTTCGATGAAAATTTTTGTTGAGAATTTTAATGAGAAATTTCTATTGCAAATTTGCATTGAACATTATCATTGAGAATCTTCCATGAAAACTTTTATGGAAGATTTTCAATCAAAACCTTTGTGGTAGATTTCCGCCATATATGTTATATATATATATATATATATATATATGCAATATATATAAATATGTTTTTTCTTCATAATGTCTGACCCGAACAAGCTGAAATTTTTTAGAAATGTGTATCAAAATGTAATTCACTTCACGCAAGATTCCATTTTTTTTTGGAAAATAATTTTTTTCCGCTATGTTATTCTAACGGGTATTTTTGAACTTTCTAGAATTCATAAAAAAAAGCTACTCCCCGATAATCCCACAAAACTATACAGATCTAAGTCAGATGAGGAACCATATTGAAATAAAAATTTGAGGTTGATATTTAAAATGAAAATTTTTGTTGAAAATGTTCGATGAAAATTTTTGTTGAGAATTTTAATGAGAAATTTCTATTGCAAATTTGCATTGAACATTATCATTGAGAATCTTCCATGAATACTTTTGTGGAAGATTTTCAATGAAAACTTTTGTGGAAGATTTTCAATGAAAATTCCCAACGAAAAGTTCCAATGAAAATACTTGTCGAAAATATTCAATGAAAATTCTTGCCGAAAATTTGTAATGAACATATTTGTTGGAAATTATTGATGAAAATTTTTGTCGGAAATTTTTGTTGAAAATATTTATCACAAATTTTCAGACGAGCTCTAGCAAAGATTCAATTAGACATACTGAAAAAAATTGGTGTTCATTTTTATGTTTTTTTTCGGTTCTCCACAAGTCAAACGGCTACAGCTATCAACCTCAAACTTTATTTCAATACGGTTCCTCATCTGACTTGGATCTGTATAGTTTTGTGGGATTATCGGGGAGTACTTTTTTTTTATGAAATTTATAAAGTTCAAAAATACCCGTTAGAATAACATAGCGGAGAAAAATTATTTTCCAGAAAAAAAAAATGGAATCTTGCGTGAAGTGAATTACATTTTGATACACATGTCTGAAAAATTTCAGCTTGTTCGGGTCAGACATTATGAAGAAAAAACATATTTATATATATTGCATATATATATATAACATATATGGCGGAAATCTCCCACAAAAGTTTTCATTGAAAATCTTCCATAAAAGTTTTCATGGAAGATTCTCAATGATAATGTTCAAGCAATAGAATTGGAAAGGGATTACAAAGATGTACGAGGGGAGGGGTATGAATGGAAGTGGAAAAAGTGGATAGAGTAGTAGGTAAATATGGATTCATACAAAGAACGACGAGGGAATGGAATGAATTGGAAGAAGATATCAAGAATATAACGAATATTGGTGATTTGAGAAGAGAGCTAAGAAAAAAATAGTAACCATTACCACCTGTTCTATGAACAATCTGTAATGAAACAAACAGTTCTAGTAAACAGTTAGAGTAGGTGCATATATATATTATTTATTTTCATATACCATTAGTAATTTTGTTAGTGTTTTAATTGATTTAGATTCAATTACTACTTTTTTCTCATAACTTCATTCTTCTATTATATTTTTAATCATTATCCATTATTTTATTTTATTATCTGTGTTTATATTTTTTGTATCTTATTGTTCTTTTTATTCTGTGTCGCATCGGCAACCCGACTATGGGCAAAGATCATCTAAATAAAGAAGATTTTACACACAATAAAATATGTAAATAAGTATTCAATGTGCTAAATCGGTATCACTCGAAGCAGTTTTTACCCATTTAAACTCATACTATTACTATTCGCTCGTCTAACAACGCATATGGCGTTTTCCAAGTATCGAAAATACTACTTGAGAATCTACTTTCATTGGAGGTTTGTATTGGAAACTTTGCTAACAATAGGAAATTTTCATTAGAAAATTTTATGGAGATTTCTGTCATAAATTTTCGATGAAAAATTTAGAACTTCTGTCAAAAATTTCGAATGATAATTCTTGTCAAAACTCTTCAATGAACATTTTTGTCGAGAATACTCGATGAAAATTGTTGTCGACAAATTTTCAATGAAAATTTTTGCTGAAAATTCTCACTTCAGGGGGCTTAGACTCGACTTTATTTTCACGTGGAAATCGAGCAATTTCACGTGGAATCGAGAATATCCTAGCCTTGACTTGAACTCACGTGAAAATATGGATGTGAGAATCCACTTTCATTCCACCACCTTTTTACTACATGGAAATGAATTCCACGCGTGGAAGTGACGTCACAGGCAATGCCCGATGCTCTCAAACAAGTTATTTCTTTCAAATTGTAGGATAGATTGGCGCATGGAGAAATAAATGCCGTGTAACCATGAATTATATATATATATATATATATATATATATATATATATATATATAAAATATATATATATAGCTTATATAGTAAATATATAGCTTATAAAAATATATCATTCATCCGAATTATTATTCAAAGACTTATCATCGGAGGTCGGTGAGAATTTGTCACCGATGCCCGTTTGGTTCACGTTTTTATACTTCAAAATTATGAATGTATTCAATCTTATATCTCGGGGTGATCGCCCTTGTGGTGCCCCTTTCAAACGATCCTAAGCTTTCATCTTTTGCCTTCATTGGGAAACAATGACTTTGTGTCAAGTTTTCGATGTTGATAAAAAAAGGAATACAATTTCAATGATCCTCGGAACCTAAAAATATGTCCACTCTAAATTGTGTGAAGAGTTTAAATATTATAAGCGTCTCAATTATTGTCATATCGCTAATAGGCCATATGAATTTGGATAAATGAATCGATAAGTGAATGAATGAAAGAACAAATGAACGATTCGGATGAATGAATAAATGTAATGATCATGAATGAAAATCATCAATAAATGAACGAATACCTTGATTGTATGAATATATGACTTGAAGAATGAATACTTTTAGAAATGATCACATGAATAAATGGAGTGATAACCAAGTGTATGGATGAATGAATAAGTGAGAATGAGAATGAATGAATAATAAAATGATGTATGAATGAATGAATAACAATATAGGGCAAAATTTCGAAAAATAATTAATAATCGGATCAATTAATCAATGAATAAATGAATAAATTTAACCATACACATTGAGATGTTTTGATACCGTCGAAGTATTGAGATACAGTCGCTGTCACTGCCCACTCGGCAAGAATACCACTTCGAGATGCGAGATATTGATTCAAATATATAATTCTTGTTCGATTCATTCGGAAAAATGATTTTTTACATCATAAATGTGGCATGCGTATTCTCAAGTACTAAAATTTTGAAGAAATTCTGTTATATGGAAAAAATATCGACATAACCCTATTTCTAGAATTCACGTCACAGATTTCCGCGCTCTGAATTTCACAATGTGAGAATTTCTCTCGAGTCTAGCTATTTTCACGTTGTGTCTTTCGCGCGTGGATTTGAAACGTGAAAATATACAATTCCACGTGAAAGTCGAGGTGATGTAATTTCCTGTCGAAAATTTTAAATGGTAATTTTTGTTGAAAATTTCCATTGAACATTCACATTGATTTTTTTTGACGAAAGTTTTTGCCTAAAATTTTCGATAAAAATTCTTGGCTAAAATTTGAATAAAAATTACTGGCGAAAATTGTCAATGGAAATTTTGATTTAAAATTCTTACGGTAGAATTTTAATGACAATTCTCAATGAACATCATGATCGAAAATTTCAATGAAAATTCTCAATGAACATCATGATCGAAAATTTCAATGAAAATTCTTGTCGAAAATTTTCAATGAACATTTCTGTCGTAAAATATTGATGAAAATTATTGTCGAAAATTATTGTTCGACATTTTTATGAAAAATTATAAAAATTACAATTGAGAATTCCCTTCGGAAATTTTAATTGGAGATTTGTATTGAAAATTCTTGTCGACAGATGAAAATCTCAATTGGGAAATTCCATGCACATTTCTGTCGAAAATCTTCAACGGAAAATTTTGTACGGACATTTTTTCCAAAAATTTGTATTCCCAATTATTATTGAACATTTTCTCGAATCTTTCATTGAACATCATTGAAAATTGTCGACGAAAAATTTTGCTGAAACTTTTCAATTTGAATTCCTGTCGAAAATTTCCGATGAGAATTTCCAATGAAAATTTTTGTACACAATTTTCAATGGAAATTCCTGTCGAAAATTTCCAATAGATTTCTTGTCGAAAATTTTCAATGAAAATTCATGTCAAAAATTTTAATGAAAGTTCCTGTCGCAAATTTGCAATGAAAATTACCAGTATCTACGTGTTTATCGGGGCACTGACATGACCCGGTAGTGGACCAACACCAGCCTCTTTCTACACGGAGCTCGCAGCTCTACTCGGTTCTGGCTGCCTTGCAATTAGTTTTGCAAACACCTCAAACAATATCCATCACCTAGAGATGTACTTCTGTGAGCCGCTTGTGAATGAACATCCGTCGAACACTCGCATTTCGACTCTGATCACTTTGCCAGAGTTGGCTTCTTCTTTGGCTTCTTCGCGCTCCATCATTCTTCCAAGGCAGGTCTCTCTTCATACGGTATCGCATTGTCCAGTAAATGTCCAGTGCCCATTGATAGACTCGCTGATGAGGTATTCCGCGCCATTCAGAACAACGCCTTGCCTTCGCAGGTAGGCATAGCATCAATATGGGTGACCACTCATTGTACAAATGTAAATTGTCTCCCGTCAACGCGAAGAAGCGTGGAGTCCTCGATGGTCTCATCGACTAGTCCGGTTTCCTAAATCCACCATAGCCCACGGACACCCTGTTCCGCCCGCCAATCAATGTTCACAATCTAGGACTCTCACCTTCGCCCACGGAACCCTCGTTTCTCCTGCCAACCAATTTCTTCAAGTCCGGACTTCGACTTGTGCGACAATCTTAATTCGAGTTCGCCCGCGTACAGTCGTGCTCTGCCCGCCAACTGAATTTCACAATGACCTGCTCAGAGAGAACGATGGGCGCGATGAAACCAAAGGAGCGAGAGGCACATCTGGCATTGTAGCACTGTGGTGATGATCAAACTCGACTAAGCTTGACTAAACTTGACTGAAAATGACTAAATATGATTCAACTAGGTACATCAAACTTGACTTGACTTCTCGAACATAATGAAACATGACTGAACATGACTCAAAATGACGATATGAATAACTTCACCCAAACATGACCTGATATGAGAAAACTTAGTAAACATGGATAATCTTGATCAAACTTGACTACACTCGACTAAACTCGACAACACCTCACTAGACTAGAATAAACCTGACGAAACTTGACGATACTTGACTGAACTTGACGAAAACTTACGAAACTTGACGTAGTCGACAAAACTTCACTGAACTTGACAAAAATGACTGGACTTACTAGACTTGACTCAACTCGACTAAACAATCAAACATAACTTAACTTCACTGAACATGACCAAATATCACTCAACATGACTCAATTTGACCAAACTTGACTGAATTTGACTCAACGTACTGAACTTGACACAACAACACCAACCTTGACCAAACTTGAACAAACTTGACTGAATTCGCCTAAACATGACTGACAACGACTGAATCTCACCCCACTCGACCACTTGACGCTTGACCATGACTGAACTGGACGGAACTTGACTGAACTTAGTTATGTTCAGCCATGATTAGTCATGTTTAGTCATGTTTGGTGGAGTTAATCAAGTTTGGTCCAGTTTGGTCAAGTTTTTTTTAGTTCCGTCAATCTTCCTCGAGTATTGTCAATTCAGTCATGCTGAGTTGGTCTAGTTCAGCCGCGTTGAGTCATGTTGGGTCGAGGTTTGTCAAGTTCAGTCGAGTTCAGTCTTGAATAATCGATGATAATCAAGTTCATTCATGTTTGGTCATGTTCGAACAAGTTTTGTCATGTTCAGTCAGTCAATCACGCGAGTAACTTCTTGACACGCACGTAGCCGAAGAAAGGCAAACAAGATCTCGTCGATCCTAGTCACTGTGGGTTTCTCAGGTGACTATGTTTAGTGGATTGCATTGTATTCCCTGACTATCTGGTCCCATAGTAGATAGGGAACGGTGTGTCACTCGAACACACCCGGATGTTCCAACACTACCAATTGCGTCGGGAAAGCCTGCTGCAGAGGAAACATATCCATGTACCTCGTAAGCTTGTCTCCAATAAGAAGGAATTGACCTTCGTGGATATGTGTCGGCCCGACAAAGTCAACGCTGAATTCACTAAACAGACTACTGCCAGCCGGTTGTCCATCTGACTGCTGGTTTTTAGCGATTTGACTCGACATTTGGCAAGTCGTACTCGGGTCCACAAACTCTGATATAATGGTACGCATTCCAATCAGATGTGAGACTTGTGAACACCTGTCGACTTCCGGTGAAACCGCCGTGTCCACGGGTAGCTGCATGGGTACACTTGCAACTGTGTTCGGAGTTGACAGACAGAATGTCGAACGCAATTCTCTGACCACCAGAATTCTCAAGAAACCATTACTGGAGCTGATGCCCAGTATCTGCGTGAGTGCTGAATGAGAACCAGACGGAGAAGAGAATCAATGAGACCAATAAGGACTTCACGAACTTTCGCGTTGACAGAACGCATTGTGGGAGTAATCACAAAGGTTGATGCTATGCATGGCCTGCGATGCGTTGTTGTGAATACCATGGCACACCTAGAGGATGAATGTGATCCGTCAAAAGCAAAAAAAAAGCAACATCCTTCAATGTAGTTGGAGACGACATGCGGATGTTCGGCGGTTGTTCACTCACCAGCGGCTCACAGAAGCATGTTGGCGTCCACAGGATGTTTTTTCTCGGGATGTTGTTTCTCCTGGACCCCAGTTTCCTGAGTCCCAGTCTCCTGAACCCAGTATCCTGAGTCCCAGTGACCTAAGCCCCGGTCTCCTGAGCCCCGGTCACATGAGCCCCACTTTCCTTAGATAATGATAATGAGATGATGCTCATGATAATGAGCCCCGGCCTCCTGAGCAAAGGTCTGAGCTAAAATTTTCATTGAAAATTTTCGAATAAAAAATGTCAAAATATATTTTCATTGAAAATTGTCATTGGAAATTTTCAACAGAAATTCTCATCGCAAATTTTCGACAGGAATAATCATTGAAAATTGTCTACGAACATTGTCATCGTAAATATTTGACAATTACTTTCATTAAGAATTTTCAACAAAACTTTCCATCGAAAATTATCAATGATGATGTTCAATGAAAATTTCCAATGGAAATTTTCCTTATAAATTCTTAACAAAAGTTTTCATTTCCATAATGGAACATTTTTGAAAGGAACTTCCATTGACTATTTTTGACAAGAATTTTCATTGAAAATTTTCGACCGGAATTTCCATTGATTATTTCCGACAAAATATTAAATTGTAATTTCCAATGATGATGTTTGATGAATTTTTAAAATTGAAATTTTTCATAAAGATTTCAAACAAAAATTTTCATTGAAAATTCTCAACTTAAATTTTCATTGAAAATTTTCGGGCGATATTTTCATTGAAAATCTAAGAAAAAAATTTTCATTGAGAATTTTCGACAGGAATTTCCTTGTCAATTTTCGACAAAAATTTTCAATGATAATTCTCAACAGAAAATTTCAATGAAAATTCGTATCAGATATTTTCAATAAAAATTATTATCAGAAATCTTCAATAAAAATTATGGAGAAAATTTTCAATGGTCATTTTTGTCGAAAATTCTCAATGAAAATTACTGACGAAAAAGTCTCAATAAAAATTCTCGTCGAAAATTTCCAATAATAAATCTGGTCAAAAATTTTCAATGAAAGTTCCTGTCGATAAATTTGAATAGATATTTTGGTAATTTTACTGTTACACTGAGCATGGCCAATTGGTGATGGATTTTCGATTTTCTGGTGTTTCCTGAAAATCTTGTTCATATCTTCTGCAAGATATAAAAATCTTCAAGATCTTGCAAGATCTTCTGCAAGATTGTTATTGGTGTGAAAGATAGGAGTAAGAACACTGCTGACAGTGATTAGATAATGGATTCAACCGGGCACAACTGTAACATCGAATTGCTGAGAGTCGGACGATTGTTTGCGGAACGAGGGGTTCGTGCATTTGTCATTGATTCTGTCAACCCTGTGATGGGAGCGCAAACACAAAATATTGAGCGGTCGTGAAGGTCAGTAAGAGCGAATGTAGTACCCAGGTATGGGCGGACTGAAAAACATCATTATGGGTATTTATGTGGATTTATTTTCAAAAACATGATCGGGAAGGTATATGATCCGTATGCGGCGGTGGGTGGTGGCGAAGGGGGTGGTTGTTGCAGATGTGGTTGCGGAAAAAGGACGGCTAGGGGTGGAGGTGGATGTCGGCGTAGGCGCGAGAGGTAAGATGTCGTTGGAAAATCGACAGTAACGAGTGAGGTGGATTTGCGTTGAGGTTAGGTTAGGGGGATAGGTTAGGTCAGGTTAGGTCAGGGGGTAGGTTGATGCCGGCGTCGGGACCTGGAGGGGAAGTGCTAATTGGTTAGGCTAAGGGGGTAGGTTGATGCCGGTGTCGGGGCTGGGTGGGGGAAAGTACTATTTGGTTGGGTTGGGGGGGGGGGGAGGGGTTGATGCCGGCGTCGGGTCCGGGGGAGGGAAAGTTCCTTTTGGATAGGTGAGGAGGGTAGGTTGATGCTCAATAAAAGGTTAATTCTCAAAACACAGTTCCCTCTAAATTTTCGACAAAAAATTTTATTGAATATTTTCAACATAAATTTTCATTGAAAATTTTTGACAGGAATTTGAAGTTTTCGAGAAGAATTACATTCTGAAAGTTTCAATGATTTTCAATAAAAAAAAAAATTTGAGACAGTTCGATGGAAATTGAGAATAAAAATTTCGCAAAAAATGTCATTGATGATTTCTAACGGAAATTTCCATTAGAACTTCTTATTGGAAACTATCGACAAAAAATTTCAATTTTCCAACAAAATTACCGATTGTCAGCAATAACTTTCGATACAAATATTCGATGAAGATTTCCAGAGAGAATTTTCACCTAAAATTATCGACAAGATTCTCATTGAATATTTTCGACAAGAATTTTCAAAGAAAATTCTTGACAAAACTTCTCGTCTAAAATTTTCAAGTGAATGTTCAAAGAGAATTTTCAATGAAAATTTTCAATGATAATTGTCAAAAAAAAAAAAAAATTTGATTGAAAATTTCCAACAAAAATTCTCATTGAAAATTTTCGACTGGATTTTTCATAGAAAATATCCAAAGTAAATTTTCATCGAAAATTTTCGATGGTGTCCAATGTAAATTATCGATAACAATTTTCCATGAATAATCTCTACAATAATTCTCATTGAAAATTGTCATCAAAAATTCGCATTGAAAATTTTCGACAGAAATTTCCACTGAGAATTTTCTACAAAAATTCTCATCGAAAATTTTCAATGATGTTCAATGAAAGTTTTCTGATGAAACTGTTCAATGAGGATCAAGGATAAAACTGTTCGATGAGGATCAAGAATAAAACTGTTCAATGAAAATGAAGAATGACAATTTAAAAAATAAAAAATCGTTGAATATTTTCAACAAAACTTAAAATGTTCATTGAGAATAATCGTGAGAAAATTTTCAAGAATATTCCCGCGGAGAATTTTTATTCAAATTTTCAACAAGAATTTTCATTCAAATCTCTAACAGGAATTTCCATTGAGAATTTGTCACAAAAATTCTCAACAAAAATTTTGAAAGGTATTTTAATTTGGATTTTTTTACAAAATAATGGTCGGAAATTTTCAATGTGAATGATCAATGGAAATTTTCGAGGAAAATTGTCCATGAAAATGGTCAGCAAAATTTTTCAACAAAAATATTCATTGAAATTTTTCAACAAAAATTTTCATCTTCAATTTTCGGCTAAAATTTCCATTGAAATTTTTCGGCAAGAATTTTTATGGAAACTTTTTGACCAAAATTTGTTGGAAATCGACCCGGTTATTTCCGATGCAAATTTTAATGGAGATATTTGTTATAATCGAAAATAACTTTTTTGGGGGATGATTTTATTCTTAGTTTCCATTGAACAGGTACATGGGAAACTTCAATTGAACATCATTGACAATTTCTGTTTCAAATTTTCGTCGAAATTTTGATGAAAAGTTTCTGTTGAAATTTGTATGGAAAATTTTTATTGAAAATTTCCATCGAAAATCATCATTGGATATTTCGACGAACCTCTATGACGGAAATGTTTGACATCAATGAGGTGGTATTGATTTAAATTTTCATAGTGAATTCATGATCGAAAATATACATCGACATTTCCAATGACAAAATTGTCTTTTTTTTCAATGATGATTAATTTCGATGAAACTGTTCAATGAAAATTGAGAATGGGAATTTTGAGAACAAAATCTCATTGATGATTTTTCACGAAAATTCTCATTGAAAATCATCGTTGAAAATTTTCGACAAAAATGTTCATTGAACTTCATGGACAGGAAATTTCATTGTGAATTTTCTACAAGATTTTACATTGAAAATTATAGATAGGAATTTTCATTGAAATTTTTTTCAATGAAGATTTTCGATTTAACATTGATAATTCTCGACAAAAATTTTTGTTTTTAATTCTCAATGTGAATGTTCGATGGAAATTTTCATCGAAAATTCTCAATTAAAACTGAGTGAGTGATCTCGACAAAAATTTTCGTCTAGAATATTCATTGAAAATATTCGACAGGAATTATCATTGAATATTTGCGAGAATTATTTATATCGGAAATTTTCGATGATGTTCAATGAAAGTTTTCGATGAAACTGTTCAATGAAGATCGAGTATAATGTCATTTATAATTGTTAACAAAAATATTCATTAAAAATTACCACTGAAAATTTTCTAGTGGAATTGTCATCGTTAATCGTCAATGATGATGTTGTCATACATTTGGATGAGTTGAAGGAATAACAAGAGTGAGCCCCAATCGGAGAGCCCAATGTTGCTCTCCGACTTTCTAGAAAAAAAAGACGAATGGAGATGAAATATGGACTTAGAGATGGAATAGGTCATAAGGTTCCTTCATGCCTCGAGAGATATTGTCTAATAATACTCAAAACACAGTCAGGAGAGCTTCTAATGAAAACAATGAATCATTCATTTTCAATTTATTTTCCTCTATGCCCATCTAATTATATTATATTATCATAATATGTATATATATATTTATATATATATACATATATTATATATATATATATATATATATATATAAATATATTTATTATAACATTTAATAATTCAATATGAAATAATGATATTGAAATATGAATGGATGATTGTTCAATATGAAAATAATCATAAATAATATAGAATATGATTATATATATATATATATATATATATATATATATATATATATATATATATATATATATATATATATATATATATATATATATATATATATAAATCTATCTATCTATATATATATATATATATATATATATATATATATATATATATATATATATTATCTATATATATATATATATAGATAGATAGATATATATTCATGATATATTATTATATAATATATCATCTAATATATTATCAACTCTGTTTATTCGATTGTTTTGTGATAAATTTGGAAATGATTCATGAAGGCCTGAGAAAATTTGATGAATGTTGATGATGTTAGCCGGCCGGGGTTCTATGGGAATAGCTTGTATAATTTGTGCAGTTCAGTCAAATTAAGTCACGTCAAGTAATGTCAAGTTCAGTCAATTTTAGTCTAGGACAGTCAAGTTGAGTCGAGTGATTTAAATTTAGTCAAGTTGGGTTCAGTTGGGTCAAGTCCAGTCAAATTTAGTCAAGTTCAGTCAAGTGCAGTCATGTTTAGTCATATTTTTCAGGTTCAGTCAAGTTTTGTTATATTCATTGTTTTTCGGTGAGGTATGGTCATATTGGTGATTTTTAGTCATGTTTAGTCATGTTGAGTCAGTTTTGTCAAGTCAGGTCAAGTTTTGTCGAATCCATTCAAATTCAGTCAAGTTGAGTCCAGTTAAGTCAAGTTTACTCAAATTTCGTCCAGTTCCGTCGTTTTGCTACGTTTAGTCAATTTCAGGTAAGTTCAGTACAGTTCAGTCAAAAACATCCGTGGACACGGATGTTTTTCCTGTACTTCGACAAGAATCCACAATTGTTCCATCTGGACATAGACTAAAGATATATACCCAAGACGATTCACGCAACGTTAAAAAAAGATTCATCCCCACTCTCATCCCCACTCCTTTATCCACGTAGTACCTTCAAGGCCCGCTACGAGTGCTGAAAATCGTGTCAGCGATTGTGCTGCAGTCGACGGTGATTGTACGAATTAAGTGTGTTTAACAGAAATCACATGTCGATGAGATAAGAAGTAGCTCTTTTCGTCGGGAAAGGCCACAATCGCACCAATTCACGGTCCCGAGCGACCGTCTCCCGTACTCATGACACTTGGCGAACACATATCCCGACCCAGCCAGCGTAGACTAAGCGGCAAATATCAAAAGTACATCGACGCTTTCATTTTGAGGATTGTGACAGTAATTTGCTATCAAATAAGATGAGAATGGAACTAGAGACGATCGAACTCATCCTTCTTTGTCGCTCACTTTGTCAGAGAAGTCACTCAGAAATTAGCATTCTGCTCCCGATCTGCCCACAACTTGCAGCCGTCCGCGCATTTTATCCATTTTGAACAAAATGTTTTTTTGTTGTTTATGAACCATTAACTGATACAACTCATCAATATATAATTGCTTTATTTCCAATTTTTTTCTACAAAATCATTACCTTACTATAAAGGTGTTGGGAAAATCATATGATAAATATATGACTAATACACAAATGGAAAAAAATATTACATATACACAATTTACTACAACAACAATATTAACATCAATAACACAATATATATATATATATATATATATATATATATATATATATATATATATATATATATATATATATATATATATATGTGTGTGAAAAAGATTGATTAAAATGAACCAAATACCTCACCCCACGAAACTAGTATCATATTGAATATAAGATAATTTCATACAATGACGATGGAATGTTATGGACATTGAATGTTATTACTCTTTTTGTTAATAATTTAGATGATGAAATTAGATATATTGCTCGCTTCGCAGATTGATTTGTGATTTTGATTAGGTTTGTATCAACTTAAATTTTTATCAGCAAGATATTCCTCTATATTATAATAGACTTTTTCTAATGAAAGACATTTTAATCTGTATTGAAAAGTTTCAAATTTTTCAATATTTTTAATATAATTCGGAAGTTTATTATATAATTTTTCATTCATATAACTAGAGTTGATTAGTGTTAATTTGGATCGATATTTTTCAGAATGGAGATTTTCTTTCTGCCTCCTATCATGTTCATGTATGTTTTTATTTAAAGTTTGACTGTGAAGAAATATCTTTGTAATTAATATTGACTGCATTATATATATACTATGAAAAGTTGAAATGTTATGTTTTAGAAAATGAGGTTTGCAGTGGGGTTTATTGGAAGAATTTTTTTCTTGTCTCAGACCTATAATATTTCTTATTGCTCGTTTTTGTAGTCTGAAAATTTTAATTGAATCAGTGGAATAACCCCAAAATTCTATACCATACCGCATGTGCGATTCAAAAGCAGCAAAGTACACAAACACAAACAAAACGCTACCAATTTAAACTATTATTGGGGATTGAGATCCAATTATATTCATCGCTCATTCTCAATAATTTCTTTGATAATAAAGAAGGCTTTGTTTTAATCGTTCTTCATTAATTGGTGACACTTGTTGCTTGGATTAATTGGTTTCCTTAATAGCTTTGAATGATGTATAAAAATATCAATATATATTTTTTTATATCAAAACGAGTGAATGGATTTCAATGAAAGTTTGGAATCATATGTATCATTATTAAATTGAAATTCGGTGTGAATTTGAATTTTTTCGAAGGACATTTTTTGTACGAAAATTCTTCTCCGGCTTATTCTTATCGGTAATTTGGAAAATTAGTTTCTCAGAAGTGGTGCAATCGATTGCGCATAAAAATCAATTAGATTCAATCCAGATGATGACACTTGGGCATGCCAAGTTTCAATCGAATTTGAATTTTCGTTTTGACCTGTAGAGCGCGAAAAAAAAAAAAAAAAAAAAACATTTTTTGCGAGTCTAGTTAAATTGAGTCTTCGCTTCGCTCAACCAATTATCAATCAGAAGTATAATTTTATAAACTTTTATCGTTAATAATAATTAATATATTCAAATAATAATATAGAAATAATAATATTGAAATTTTTTGTAAATAATACCATTTCGGTCAGAATATTGCTTTGCTGATTTTATTCAATTCGGTATTGTTGAAAATATGTATTTTCATGAAAAAAAATGTATAATAGTGTGTATCGTTCATGTGTTTATACATTCAGTTAGTATTTGATTATTTTTGTAGAGATTTCATTTTTCAAATTCAAGTTGGTGCCATATCTCAAAACGTGAATGTACATTTTACGAAAATATACGCTATATATATATATATGTACGTAAAATAAATATGTAAAATATATAGTAAAATATATAAGTAAAATATATACGCCGTAATACGGTACGGCCCCTGGTGGTCAATATGAATTGGGCCTGAAAACAGAAGTTATCATGTTTTACTACGTCATCAATAATTAACATTTGAAAAAGAAGAGAAAAGGAGAATACGAATAAGATAAGTTCCATTGAAAAAGAATGTTCATAGAACGATACAACAGACACACGCTACTTACACCTTATGAATGATTTATTATTAATGTTGTGATAACTCTACAGCTGGGCCGTAATTAAACAATCAGAAATTATGCAAAAGGAATTCCGACAAAGGAACCGTCAAACTAGCTAGTTCAGCTGTGGTTTGTGAGAAGGGGGGGAGGGAGCTTTATTATTGGTCGATTTGACATCATAGACGGTCTTATGACGAGAGACTGACTTGTGACGGCTGAGCCAAATTGACGTGCTTTCACATAGAAGTGCTCTCTCCAAAAGCCGACGCTCTACTGCCGGTAATCGGGATGTCTGCTAATTCATCAACTTGAGTACTAGCAGCGCTAGTAGCGGGAGTTGTAGTAACTTGATGGTCATAATGGAGAATTCCACTCCCACCATCAATTTATTTCATTCGCGTAAAGCCATATACATGGGACGTCTTGAGTATATATCTTTAGTCTATGATCTGGATAGAAATGTTAACCATCAAATCAGAGTTTATGCGCCCGAGTGGAACTTGCCAAACTGTCGAGTCAGATCGCTGAAAACCAGCAAAGCAGATGGACAACAAGCTGGCATTATACTCGTTTGCTGAACTTAACTCACAAAGTACATTTGGTTTTTTTGTGGCAGGCTTTCCTGGCGCCATTGAAGGTGATGGATTGTAATCGCCGATGTAATGCAGCCGATATAGCTTGTCTCCACTAAAATGAGTTGACGGCTTCACAAAGTCCCAGCGACCCGGCTACCCAGCGAATAGCTGGGTAGCGAGTAGCTGTGTAGCTTTGAGAAAGTCAACGCAAGGATCAGCTAACGAGTATTCTGCCAGCTGTCTGTCCCTCTGTTCTGCTTCATTCACCGAGGCCGCACACTCATTTGTACAGCTATCTTAATAGTGCAATGGTTCTCAAAACTTTCGATAGTGCGGCTTCATCAAATCAACTATTGATAGGGAATCCCTGTTCCGCCCGGCAACAAATTACACCAAGTCACCAGTCTGATCTGTACTGTCTTCCCAAATCTCTCTCGCCAAAGATACCATCAGTACGGCATTCATTAGTACGGCTTTCTCGATCAAATTTCGCCGACGGACACCCCGTTCTGCCCGCCAACCAATATTCGCATATCAAGTTCGTCCGCGGACAGTTAGTCCCTGCCCGCCAAATGGATTCCACAAGTCCGGCACTCCAACTAAACCAACCAATTTTTACAAGCTCGGACTGTGACTTGTGCGGCGATCCCATATCGAGTTCTCTCGGGGACAGCTAGTCTCTGCCCGCAACTAAATTCCACAAGTCCCGCATTCCAACCTATGCGGCTTAGTCCATTCACCTTCGCCGGCCGTACACTCGTTACTCCCGCAAACCAATTTCCAAAGTCCGGACTTCAACTTGTGAGGCAATCTCGATTCGAGTTTGCCCGCGGACAGACCGCTAACTGAATTTCACAATGACTTGTTCTGTGAGAACGATAGGCGCGATGAAACCAAAGGAGCAAGAGCCACAACTGACAATGTGGCACTGTGGTGTTCGGCTGGTGTTCGTCCATATTGACGGGACGCATTGTACAAGAAGTGGTCACTCGTGTCGATGCTATGTCAGCCATGCGATGTCATGCTTAGCGTTTTGTGGTGTAACGCGAAATAATACATCAGAAGTCCCCCATGAAACTTCATCACCGTGGAGATATTGACCTGATCTAAAATAACGATGGGCGCGATTGAACCAAAGAAGCAGAGGTACTGAGGTCCTCAGCGGTTGTTCAATCCACAGGGGTGCCCACGAGTATTCTGGCGGTATGGTTACCGGAGGTAGCGTCGACATCTCTGGGTGACCCGATGTTCTCTGGATGAGTGCAAAACTACTCGCAAGGCAGCCTGAATTGTTTGGTGCTTCCTGCTCCATGTGTGTAGAGTGTTGTTGACCTGTTGTTGTAGCTGCAGCGCGAGTACTGAATGAGACCCGGACGGAGGAGATGATCAATGAGACCAATCGGGACTTGACGAACTACCGCGTCGTCAGAACGCATTTGACAGAACGCATTGTGCGTTGTTGTGAATACCGTTGCACACCAGAGGGGGAATGTGATCCGTCGAGAGAGTGACCTGCTCTGAGAAAAACATGAGCGCCATGGAACCAATGAAGCAAAAGCCAAATCCTGCGATGTAGTAGGAGACGACATGCGTGTATTCGGCATTAAGAAATGTCGTCCAAAATTTTCGTCTTGAAAAATAATAAGAATATCATTGAAAATTTCCGACTGAAATTCTCATTGAAAATTCGCGCCTGAATTTGCGTTGAAGATTTTCAACGAACATTTTATCGAATGATGTTCGAATGATAATGTTCGCAGAAAATTTTTAATTTCAATCACTCACAAAAATTATTATTCAATGTCAATCTCCAAAAGGAATTTTCCAATTAAAAGTCACAATAAAAATTACCACCAACAATTTTCGACAGAAATTTCCAACAAGAATTTCCGAGTGAAATCTCCATTGGAAATTGTCGACAAGATATTTCATTGAAAATATTTCGACATAAATTTCCATCAAGTATGTCCAACAAAATTGTTCATTGAAAATGTCCAACAAGAATTTTCATTGAACATTCATCACAAGAATTTCCAATTTTAAATTGTCGACCTAAATTTCCATCGAAAATGATCGACAAAAATTTTCAGGAAAAATTTTCGACTTCAATTTTCATTGAAAATTTTTGACAAAAATATATGCCTGAATTTTTCATTGTGAATGTTCAATGAGAATCTTTCAATAGTTCGGAATTTTCGTGAAATTTTCCAACAAGAATTCTCAATGAAGATTTTTGACAAGAATTATCGTTGATAACAATCGACTAGAATTTTCATTGAAATTGTTCAACGAGAATTCTCGTTCTATATTTTCATCAAGAATTCCTATCGAAATTTTAATGATGATTTTCAATTGAAATTTTCGATGATAATTTTCATAAAAATTCTCAACAAGACTTTCCACTGATAATTTTTCACTTGAATTTTCATTTGAAATTTTCAATGACGTTTTGATATCATTGAAGATTGTCATTGATGAACAAACATTCTCTTCAGAAGTTTTCATTGGCAATTTTCTACGAAAATTCCCAGACCTTCTCCAATGAAAATTCCAAATTGTCAGCAAACATTTTCGAGACAAATCTTCATTGAAAATGTTCATTGAATATTCTGAAAAAATTTCAATAACAATTATCAACAAAAATTTCCGACAAAATTTCTTATCGAAAATTTTCGACTCGAATGTTTCTCGGGAATTTTCTAAAAGAATTCCCATTGAAATTTTTGAAAGGAATATTCCATGATAATTTCAGACATACATTTTCATTGACCTTTTTGACCAAGATTACCATCGTAATTTCTAATGATAGTGTAATGTGAATGATGATAATGGATTAAAATAGAATTTTCATAAAAATTCACAACCAAAATTGCTTGAAAAATTTTGACAGGAATTTCCATTTATTATTTCCGACGAAAAATCACATTGGAATTCTCAATGATGTTCGATGAGATTTTTCGATGAGACTGATACTTGAAAATTGAGAAAAGCCATTTCCGCAACAATTTTCGTTGATGATTATGAACAAAAATTTTCATTGAAAATTTCAATTGAATATTTTCAACAGGAAATTTCATTGCAATTTTTTGAAAAAAATTTCATTGAACATTTTCGAAGGGAATTTTTATTGAATATTTTTGACAAAAAATGTCGATGACGATTTTCGATGTGAATGTTCAATGAGAATTCCTAATGAAAACTTCCGATATAAATAGTCAACAAATATTGCCATTGAAAATTTCCGTCAGGAATTCACACTGAAAATTTTCTACAAGAATTTTCATCAAAAATTCTCGACAATAATTTCAATTGAAATTATTGGACAAGAAATATCATTCAAGATTTTTGGTTAAATTAAAATTTTCGATGATAATTTCTATTAAAAATTGTCAACTGATGTTATCAACGGAAATTTTAAACAATAATCTTCTATAAAAGTGTCGACAAGAATTTTCATTGAAAATTTTCGACAAAAATTGTCAACGATAATTTGCAGTGATGATTGATGGAAATTTCAAAATTCTCAACTAATTTCATTGAAACTTCTCAAAAATTCTCATTTAAAATTAACGACACGAATTTTCATTAGGAATTTTCGACAAAAAATTCATAGAAAATACTCAATGGTTGAAAATTTAAAATCGAATACCGGTACTTGTAATTTGCGATAGAAATTTCTGATACGAATTTAAATTGAAAATTATCGACCTGATTTTTCAACAAAAATATTCAGGTAAAATTTTTGAAAATTTCTGGAGAAATTTCATTGGAAATTTCCTACGGAATTTTTAACGTAATTCTTAAAAATTGTCCACTGAAAACTGTCCACTGTCGGAAATTTGAATTGTGAATATCAGTCAAAATGAACTGGAAATTCTCATTCAAAATTTCCAACAGAAATTTTCATCGCAAATTTTTGGTTTAAAATTTGCGAAATATATTCATATTGCAAATTTTCAATGATGATCAATGAAAGTTCTCGATGGAACTGTTCAATGAAAATAAAGAATACAAATTCCCGGAAAAAATTGTCATTAATAAATATTGACAAAAATATTCATTCAAATTTTACGGCTTGAATTGTTATCGAAAATTTTCATAGATGATGTCGTTGTCGATTTGGATGGAGTGATAGGATTTCTCATTGAGAATTCTTGTTGAAAATTGACAAGGAAATTCAAGTCGAAAATTATCAATGAAATTTTTTGTCGTGAAGTTTCAATGAAGAAATCTTTCGAAAATTATCAATGAAAATTTCAGTTGAGAATTTTCAATGGAAATATTTGTTTGAAATTTTAAGGAAATATCTTAATTTAATAAATTCATTGAACATCATCTTCGGAAATTGAAATGGAAATTTTGGTAGGAAATAATCAATGGAAATTCCTATCAAAAATGTTCTATGGAGAGTTTCGTTCAAAATTTTCATTGATTATCACCATTGAGAATTTTTCATGAAAATATTAGTCTAACATTTTCTATGAAAATATTAGTCCAAAATTTTCGATGAAAATTCCTGTCGAAAATTTTCGATGAAAATTCATGTCAAAATGAATCAATGGAAGTTTCTGTCATATATTTTCAATTATGGAAATGAAAATTCATGTTGAAAATATTCAATGGAAATCAATGTCAAATATTTACGATGAGAATTTATGAAGACAATTTTCAATGATTATTTGTGTCGACAATTTGCGATGGAAAAACTGTTAAAAAATTCCCGATGACCATTTTTGATGAATATATTTGTTGGCATTTTTTATTCGAAAATTTTCAATGTGAATTTTCGATGAAAATTTTGGCTCAGACCTTGGCTCAGGAGACAGGGGCTCCATGAGCCATGAACTGGCTTCATGGCTTCATGACTGGGGCTAAGGAAAGTGGGGCCCATGTGACCGGGGCTCAGGAAACTGGGGCTCAGGATACTGAGACTCAGAATAGTGGGGTTCAGGAGACTGGGGCTTAGGATACTGGGGAGCAGGCGACTGAGGCTCAGGATACTGGGGTCCAGAAGACCGGAGCACAAGATAATGTGGCTCATTAGACCGGGACTCAGGATACTGGGGCTCATGTGACTGGGGTCCAGGAGACCGGGGTTCGAGACGCCGGGGCTCAGGATACTGGGGCTCATGAGACCAAGGAAAAGGAGACCGAAGTCCAGCATACTGGGATCCGGGAGACCGGGGCTCATGAGAACAGGGATCAGGATACTGGGGCTCAGGAGACAGGGGCTTAGGAGATCAGAAGCGAGGAGACCGGGGCTCGGGATACTGGAGCTTAGGAGACATTGACTCAGGAGATCAGGGCTCAGGATACTGAGGCCCAGGAGACCGGGACTCAGGAGACCGAGGTTCAGGAGACCAAGGCTCAGGAGACCGAGGCACAGAATACCGGGGCTCAGGATACCGGGCTCAGGTTACTGGGGTCCAGGAGACCAGAGTTCAGGAGACCGGGGTTCATGATACTGGGGTCCAGTAGACCGAGGCTCAGGAGACAGTGTAACAAAAAACTGGGGTCCAGAAGCCCGAGGCTCAGGAGACCGGGGCTCAGGAGCCCGGGGCACAGGAGCCCGGGGCACAGGAGCCCGGGGCACAGGAGCCCGGGGCACAGGAGCCCGGGGCACAGGATACTGGGGTCCAGGAGACCGAGACTCAGGAGACGGGGGCCAGAAGTGCGGGGCGTAGGATACTGAGGCTCATGAGACCGGTGCTCAGGATACTGGGGCTCAGGATACTGTGGCTCATGTGCCTGGGATCCAGGAGACCGGGGCTCAGGACACCGGGGCGCAGGACACTGGGGCTCAGGATACTGAGGGCAGGAGACCGGGTCTCAGGAGGCCTGGGCTCAGGAGACTGAAGCTCAGAAGTGTGGGAATCAGGACACTGGGGCTCAGGAGACCGAAGCTCAGAATAGTGGGGTCCAGGAGCCCGGGGCTTAGTAGACTGGGGCTCAGGAGACTGGGATACTTGAGTCCAGGTGACTGGAGCTCATGAGACCGTGTGACTCATGAGACTCGATAAGTGTGATATTGAAACAATATAACGTGAAAACGGTTTTCACAACAGAAAAGAGAATTGGTAACGTTTTGAGGAGTAAGAGTTACAGGATTCCATTCGAAAACGCGCATATTTATGAGATTCCTTGGGGACAATGTGCGCAGACGTATGTCGGGGAGACTGGCAGAAAAATCTCGATACGGAAATCAGAGCACGAACGAGATGTCAAGTGGGCAATAGTCACATCGTCTCTGGCCCAACACAAAGGAGAATATGGCCACGCTATAGATGTTGGAGGTACGATGTTGAAGGGGAGGGACGGAAGTTGTAGGCATCTATCTAGGATGTTCAGTACGAAAATCCAAGATAGATGCCTACAGAGAAATCCCTCCGGCATGGGAACCAGTTTTTTCGAAGTACATAGTGGAAAGCAAAACTCCATCTGAGGAAGCAAAACAACTTGCTCGTTTCCCAGTTCCAAGGAGAGATAACAGGAAGAGAGAGATACAAGTTAAACCAATGTCAGCTCCCCTGACAAGAAGTAAAACTGCGGGGAAGAGAGCGTCGTCAAAATGCTGATGATTGGCAGCAACTAGATCACACTCAATTTTCATTTATATTTTATTCATGCATTGATTATTTTCTTTTTCTATTTCTCTCTCTCTTCTTCTTCTTAGGGATATCTAGACCAGAATTTTCGATATTCATGCCAAAAACAGTACAGTTCCATGTATATATACTAGGGAAACACCATAGATGCGTTGTTGGACGAGCGAATAGTAATAGTATGGGTAAAAATGGGTAAAAACTGCTTCGAGTGGTACCAATTTGGCACACTTTATGTTTTTTCTTCAAAATGGCAGACCCGATCGAGCTGAAAATTTCCAGAAATGTGTATCATAATGTAATTCAACTTCACGCAAAATTTGATCTCTTAGGATTTTGTTTTTCTGCTGTGTTATTCTAATGGGTATTTTTGAAATTTCTAAAAATCATTGAAAAGACGTTACCACCCAATAATGCCACAAAACTACACAGATCTGAGTTAGATGAGGAACCATATTGAGAAGAAGTTTGAAGTTCATAGCTGTAGCCGTTTGACCTGTGGAGAACCGACAAAAAAACATAAAAAAAACACATAAGAACGAACTCCAATTCTCTTCAGTATGTCCAATTGAATCCTCGCTAAAGCTCGTCTAAATATAGGCTATATATATATATATATATATATATATATATTGTTAATCTCAAATAACTCACATGATTGATATTTCCATTATTATAATTATTTATATAGACTAAAATTGTCTACGCCTATATGCGAGGTATTTATAACGTTAAATGATAATGAAATCACATCATACTATTTTCATTCGTATGAGGAGGCCTCTAAGCCTGAAAGTTTAAGCTACTAAAAACTGTCTGCTTGCCCCGCATACACACACAGATACAACCAATTACTTTGTTACCACCCTTACCCCAAGGACGTCAATCATCTAGAATTCGGAGACCTATTCTAAAGGAAGGAATGTATTTACCTTTACTTTGTTAAACCAATATGTAGGTACTCACCGATGGATGATTTCTCTCATACTAAAAGAGAGCATATTGTTCTGATTATGTAGTCACAAAACACTAAATACTATTCAAAACCCTTCTCTAATGTTCGAATATGGTCAACGTATAGCCAAAAAATACGACATGATTCATATAATTGGCTAATCGAACTCCATACTCAATTTTACCATACTCGAAAAAAAAATGGTTGGAATGAGAGTTTGGAATGATGTGTATCATTATTATATTGAAATTACATGGATATTTGAAATTGTTTGAAGAAAAAATAAATTGAATTCTTTCAAAAAGTTATATCAAGTTGATGTTTTGACGGCATTCGAGTTGAAAATCAATCTTTCCATTCCAGTTCGTTTATTTCGTAGGCTACTCTAATGAATGTAATATTGAATGCAATTTTTATATTATATGTAATGTTAGACTATTATATGAAACGTAATAATAGCTGTATACACGTTGAGATCCAAATAATTATGTCACTACCCTATCCTTCAATATTCATTACTCATTCTCAATAATTTCTATGAAAATGGAGGAGGCCTTGTTCTTAATCGTTCATCATTGATTGGTGACACTTGTTGCTTGGATGTACTTGGTTCTCTTGATAGCTTTGAAGATGTATCAATATGTCATTATATGATTTTTAACATTGAAACGACTGATCGGATTTCTGTGAAAGTTTGGAATAATGTGTATTATAGCGAAATTCGGTGAAGAGTTGTATTTTTTCGAAGGACTTTTTTTCACCTAAATTCTTCACTTCTTGGGAATTTTGGAAACTTAAAAATCAGTTTTCTCAGAAGAGGTGCAACCGATTGAACCTCAAATTTGAAGGGCATCGAACCTAATGATGAAACTTGGATATGCCAAGTTTCAATTGAGTCTTCGCTTCACTCATTCAATAAATATTTGAAACATATATCATATATATATATATATATATATAAATATATATAAATATATATATATATATATATATATATATATATATATATATATAAATATATATATATATATATATATATATATATCCGTACTTTGAATATTATGTTCAAAATGGTTCAAAATCATTCAAATTTGAATATGTTCCAACGTGTTTTCGATGAATTTGAACAATCCAACAAAAATCAACTATCACTACTCAAACCTCAACTTATAGATTAGAACTTATAGAACTTATAGAATATGCACAAGAATCAACCAATTGAATATTTCCAGCTTATTTCGATGACGGCCGAAATGAATCAATATCAACCATTTTGAACGTATATTTACGAAGGTTATGATTCTGAAACAGTTTGAATGAGTATCAACTCCAACCAATATCGACTATATTCAATATTTCTGAAATACCATCAACTAGTTCGAACCATTTCCAATGGAGAGATAGTTGAACATAGTTGAATTAGTTTGAACTACTTTGACATATTGAATGAGTTTGAATAAATATGAATGATCATCATCTCCAACTATTTTCTACCATCTCCAATATTTCTGAACTACCAACTAGTTGAACTGTTATTTTTTTAAATGCTGCTTCACGACTCCACCAACAGCTCGGTTATACGGGGGTACGAATGAGCGGGTGATAATGAAACGATGGAGTGATGATAGGTGAAACGTCGTTTCGACATAAATTTCCATCAAGTATTTCCAACAAAATTGTTCATAGAAAATTTCCAACAAGAATTTTCATTGAACATTTATCACAAGAATTTCCATTGGACATGGTCGAGAGAAATTTCCATCGAATCAGTTCGACAAAAATTTTCAGGAAAAATTTTCGACTTGGATTTTCACTGAAACTTTTCGACAAAATTATATGTCTACATTTTTCGACAAGATATCTCAATGAAAATTTTTGACAAGAATTTTCGTTGATAATTATTGACTGGAATTTTCATTGAAAATGTTCAACAAGAATTCTCGTTGTATATTTTCATCGAGAATTCTTATCGAAATCTTAATGACGATTTTCAATGGATATTTTCAATGAAAATTTTCCATAAAAATTCTCAACAAGGCTTTCCACTGAAAATTTTCCACTTGAATTTTCATTGGAAATTTTCAAATATGTTTTGATATCATTGATGATTGTCATTGATGAACAAACATTTTCTGCAAAAGTTTTCATTAAAAATTTTCTACGAAAATTCCCAGACCTTCATCAATGAAAATTCCCAATCGTTAGCAAATATATTCGATACAAATCATCATTGAAAATTTTCATAGAGAACATTCTGAGGGAAATTTCAATAACTATTATCAACAAACATTTCCGACCAAATTCTTATCGAAAATTTTCGACTCGAATGTTTGTCGGATATTTACGAAAAGCATTTTCATTGAGAAATTTTGATAGGAATATTCATTGAGAATTCCAGACATACATTTTTCGACCTTTTCGACCAAAATTACCATCGTAATTTTTAGTGATAGTGTGATGTGAATGATGATGATGAACTAAAATTGAATTTTCATAAAAATTCACAACAAAAATTGCTTGAAAAATTTTGACAGGAATTTCCATTGATTATTTCCGACCTCAAAATAACATCGGAATTCTCAATGATGTTCGATGAGAGCAGAAAAGCCAAAAAATGTCGTTGATGATTATAAACAAAAATTTTCACTGAAAATTTCAATTGGAAATTTTCAACAAGAAATATCATTGCAAATGAGAATTCTTAATGAATACTCCCAATATAAAACGTCAACAGAAATTTCCATTGGAAATTTTCGCCAGTAATTCTCACTGAAAATTCTCTACAAGAATTTTCATCAAAAATTCTCGACAAGAATTTCAATTGAAATTATTGGACGAGAATTCTAATTTCAAATTATTGGTCAAAATTCTCGTCTGAAATTATCAATGTGAATGTTCAGTTTATATTTTCGATGATAATTGATGAAACTGATGTTATCAACGGAAATTTTGAACAAAAATCTGCTATGAAAAGTGTCGACAAGAATTTTCATTGAAAATCATCGACAAAAATTACAACGATGATTTGCTGTGATGATGATCGATGAAAATTTTAGAATTCTCAACTATTTTCATTGAAAATTCTCAACAATTTCCATTGAAAATCACCGATACGTATTTTCATCTGTAATTTTCGACAAGAAATCATATTGAAAATTTTGACAGGAATTTCCATTGTGATTTTTTAAAAAAATTCATATAAAATTCTCAATTATTGAAAATTGGGAATCGAATATTTGTTATTCGCGATAGGGATTTCTGATACAAATTTCAATTGGAAATTATCAACCTGATTCTTCAACAAAAATTCTCTGGAAAAATTTTTGACTGGAAATTTCATTTGAAATTTTCTACAGAATTTCTAACGAAATTATCAAAAAAGATGTCCACTGAGAACTGTCCACTGAGGGGAATTTGAATTGGAAATATCCGACAAAATACACTGGAAATTTCCATTCAAAATTTTCCACAGAAATTTTCATCGCAAATTACCGGGTGAAAATTATCGAAATATATTCATTTTGCGAATTTTCAATGATGATCAATAAAAGTTGGCTCGCACTCCAAGAGCTGATCCGCATTAGCTCGCCCCACCGGTTGACCAGAATCAGGGGTCACCAAGTTGAACACACTGTTCACAGAGTTGCGACATATTCGGTAAGGCCCATGCCTCTTCGGTAAGTCTTCCCTCTCACGCTGAGCAGCGAAGTCTCTCACTGTTTCTGTCGGTTACGTGAATAGGCAACCCGTTCCTCTCGTATGCTCCGTTCTCTTTCCCTCGTCGAGTGTTGTCCTCGTTCAGATGTCGAAAGGCTTGTAGCTCGCGACCGTACGCAAGGAAAGCTGGCGAGTACCCTGTTGCCACGCACGTAGCCGACCGGAGGGCGAGAAGGATCTCATGGAATCGTCGATCCCAGGGGACGGTGTGCCGCCTTAATGCACAGTTACTGCTCCGTGTAATTGAAATGCTCAACTAATCAAGCTCTGCTCTGAACTTTCCACGTGTTTCAACACCACCTGCAGTGTTCGTTCATGTACGGCTTCCCAATGTCGCCTGATATGCTGTGAGAACATTTAAAAAATAATCAATGAAAAAAAAAATTGAAAATAATCAATGGAAGTTCCTGTCAGAAATTTTCAATTATGGTAATGAAAATTTATTTTGAAAATTTTTAATAGAAATCAATGTCAAATATTTACGATAAAAATTTTTGAGGACAATTTTCAATGATTATTCCTGTCGAAAATTTGCGATGAAAATTTCTGTTTAAAATTTCCAATGACAATTTTCAATGAAAATATTTTGTTGACATTTTTAATTCGAAAATTTCCAATATGAATTTTTAATGAAAACTTTGGCTCAGACCCTGGCTCAGGGGACCGGGGCTTATGAGCCATGAACTGGCTTCATAGCTTCATGACTGGGGCTATGGAATGTGGGGCTCATGTGACCGTGCTAAGGAGACCAAGAATCAGGATACTAAGGTCCAGGAGACCGAAGGTCAGAAGTCTGATGTCCAGCAGACCAGGGCACAGGAGACCGGGGCACAGGAGACCGGGGCTCAGGACACCGGGGTTCAGGATACTGAAGCTCATGAGACCGGGGCTCAGGAGACCGGAACTCAGGAGACCGGGGCTCAGGAGACCGGGGTCGCGGAGACCGAGGCTCAGGACACTGAAGCTGAGGGGACCTCGGCTCAGGAGACCGAGGCTCAGGATTCTGGGGTCCTGGAGACCGGGGCTCAGGAGACCGGAGTGGAGAAGACCGCGACTCAGAAGACCGGGGCTCAGGAGACCGAGGCTCAGGAGACCAGAGCCCAGGAGATCGGAACTCAGGAGATCGGGGTCGAGGAGACCAAGGCTCAAGACACTGGAGCTGAGGGGACCTCGACCCAGGAGACCGGGGCTCATGAGACGGGGGCTCAGGGTACTGGGTCTCCGGATACTGAAGTGCAGGCGACCGGGGCTCAGGATTCTGGGGTCCAGGAGATTGGGGCTCAGGAGTCCAGAGTGAAGAAGATCGCGACTCAGAGGACCAGGGCTCAGGAGACCGAGGGTCAGGAGACCAGGGCCCAGGAGACCGGGGCTCAGGGGACCGGGGTCGAGGAGACCGAGGCTCAAGACACTGGAGCTAAGGGGACCTCGGCTCAGGAGACCGGGTTTCATGAGACGGGGGCTCAGGATACTGGGTCTCCGGATACTGGGGTGCTGGCGACCGGGGCTCAGGATTCTGGGGTCCAGGAGATTGGGGCTCAGGAGTCCAGAGTGAACAAGACCGCGACTCAGGAGACCGGGGCTCAGGAGACCGAGGCTCAGGAGACCAGGGTCCAGGAGACCGGGGCTCAGGAGACCGGGGTCGAGGAGACCGAGGCTCAGGTCACTGGAGCTTAGGAGGCCTAGGCTTAGGAGACCGGGTTTCAGGATACTGGGTCTCAGGATTCTGGGGACCAGTAGACCGGGGGCTCAGGATACTGAGGATCATGAGACCGAGATGAGACAGTCATTCTCTGCCCTTCAACGGAATTCCATCAAGTTTCATTAGTACGACTTTCTCAATTTACCTTCGCCGACGGACACCCCGTTCTGCCCGCCAACCAGTATTCGCAAGCCCAGACTTCGTTTTGTGCGGCAATCTCATATCGAGTCCGTTCGCGGACAGCTTGTCCCTGCCCGTCAACTGAATTCCACAAGTCCCGCACTCCAACTAACCTAACCAATTTTCACAAGCCCGGACTGTGACTTGTCCGGCGATCTCATATCGAGTTCTCTCGCGGACAGCTAGTCTCTGCCTGCCAACTGAATTCCACAAGTCCCGCACTCCAACCTATGCGGCTAAGTCAATTCACCTTCGTCGGCGGAACTCTCGTTCCTCCCGCAAACCAATTTCTCCAAGTCCGGACTTCGACTTGTGAGGCAATCTCAATTCATGTTGTTCCGCGGACAGCCGTGCTCTGCCCGCTAACTGAATTTCACAATGACCTGCTCCGTTAACGATGGGCGCGATGAAACAAAAAAGAAAGAGCCACAACTGACAATGTGGCACTGTGCTTTATTACCGTGGAGATAGTGACCTGCTCTTTTGAACGGCGATTGAAGCGAAGAAGCAAAAGCACTGGGGTTTTTGGCGCTTGTTCATTAAACAGAGGCACCCACGAGTATGCTGGCGGCAGTGTTACTTGAGGTACTGTCGACATCTCTAGGTGACCCGATGTTTTTTGGGTGAGTGCTAAACTACTCGCAAGGCAGCCAGAAATGATTTGTGCTTCCTGCTTCATGTGTGTGGAGTGTTGTTGACCTGTTGTTGTAGCTGCTGCGCGAGTGCTGAATGAGAACCGGACGGAGAAGATGATCAATGAGACACATCGAGACTTCACGAACTTCCGCGTTGACAGAACGAATTGTGGGAGTAGTCACAAATGTTGATGCTATGCCTGGCCTTGAATGTGATGCAGGGCGTAGTCGTGAATACCGTTGCACACCGAAGGGAGAATGTGATCGGTCGAGAGTGTCCCGCTCTGGGAAAAACATGGGCGCTATGGAACCAATGAAGCAAAAGCCACATCCGGCAATGTAGTCGAGGACGACATGCGTGTTTTCGGCATTAAGGAATTTCGTCTTGAATTTTTGTCTCAGAAAATATTATGAATATTCCGAGGGGTTAACAAGTAGAAAAATCAGGTGTACACACGAAAAAAAATAAAAAAAAAATCACGATAAATTAAAAAAATCATTAAAAATGAAAAAAATAAAAAAAATCACAGAGAATCAGAAAAATCGAGAAGAATCACAAAAAATCACGAAAAATCAAAACAACCCGAGAACCTAAATAAGAGGGACGACAGAAGGTGTCTGCCTTCCGCCTGGAAACCATTTCTTCGAAGGAAGAAAATCCTAGCAAAAGAACCAACAGAAGAGTTGATCCAGAGAGCCAGATCACTGCCTGCATGGAGGGATGAAAGAAGGAAGAAATGCGAAGAAGAGAATTTCATATTAGGCAGAAGGAAGACCCTTAGAAGTTATAGTACTACAGATCACAGTTGATTTGTATTTCTATTTTATTATATTAATTACTATTTCAAGTTTCCTCATTTTTTTGTATTTTTTTGTATTTTTTTTTTTTTTTATCACCCTTTGTATATATATTTTGTATCCTACTTCGATCTGGGTATTTTGAGTTTCATAATAATGACTCCATGTATTAGTCTGATATTTCAAGAAGGCCGAGGATAAAAGGAGGCTCTGACCGAACTAAGTGGGAAGGCCGTGAGATAATTGTTGTTAGAATTAGATTCATATATTACATTTCATTTGAAGAAATGTTTATTAATATTGATTAATTAGTTCTGATCAATTTTGACCCTGAAGAAGCCAGGACAAATCCTGGCGAACGTTGGTCTTTTTAAATAACTAGGAAAACGCCTTGTATGCGTTGTGAGATGAGCTTAGAAGTATGGAAATGTAGAAATGAGAACATTTTGTCAGCTCAATGTACATATACAGGCCATGGATCACTTCAAAGGTTTAAAAACCGCGGCTGTCTGTTGGTATATAGACATTGGTTTCCAAACAATTATACCAGTGCCTTCTTCATATCCATCACAGATTTTAAACGTTTTGATTTATTGGTGACACTTTTTGCTCACATTTAATAGTTTCTTAATTGCTTTCTCAATTGCTTTTATTGATGTGGAAAAAAGTACATTAAAAATGAGTTTTCTTCGTCGTTTTACATCCGATTGTCTCACAAATCGCTTAAAATATGTATGATAGATCTTTCCACATTCAGTATAAATTTGAGAGCTTTTGGAAAATTTTGGTTTTCCAAGTATTTCTCCCCGGCCTATTCTAATGGGGAATTCCCATACTTTCCAATTTTTTTCCGGTGACACCGTTTGACCGATTTTCCTGAAAAACAATCCCAACCTATTCTGGTATAACACCAATTTAGGAAAAAAGTTTCGAGTTGGTTGAAACTTTTCCCTGACCTGTATGCCGCGTACAAAATGACACAAAAAAAAAAAAAAAAAAAAAAAAAAGACCAAAATTTTTCGGTATATGGAATGAAAATCTTCGCTACGCTCATCTAATAATATCCATGAAATAAACCCAAAAGATGTCTTTATTTTCAAATATGCACCATGGGAAAGGGGGTTTCAAATCATATATATGTATATATATATATATATATATATATATATATATATATATATATATATATATATATATATATATATATATATATATATATATATATATATATATATATATATATATATATATATATATATATCATCTAATATATCATCAACTCTATTTATTTGATTGTTTTGTGATAAGTTTGGAAATGATTCATGAAGGCCTGAGAAAATTTGATGAATGTTGATGATGTTAGCCGGCCGGAGTTCTATGGAAATAGCTCGTATAATTTGTGCATTTCAGTCAAATTAAGTCAAGTCAAGTCAAGTAATGTCAAGTTCAGTCAATTTTAGTCTAGGACAGTTAAGTTAAGTCAAGTTGACTTGAATTCAGTCAAGTTGGGTTCAGTTGGGTCAAGTCCAGTCAAATTTAGTCAAGTTCAGTCAAGTGCAGTCATGTTCAGTCAAATTTTTCGGGTTCAGTCAAGTTTTGTCATATTCATTGTTTTTCGGTGAGGTATGGTCATGTTTGGTGATTTTTAGTCATGTTTAGTCAGTTTTGTCAAGTCAGGTCAAGTTTGGTCGAGTCCATTCAAATTTAGTCAAGTTGAGTCCAGTTAAGTCAAGTCTACTCAAGTTTAGTCAAGTTCAGTCCAGTTTACCTATGTTCAGTAATGTTCAGTCAAGTTTCGTCAAGTTCCGTCGTTTTGCCAGGTCTAGTCAATTTCAGGTAAGTTCAGTACAGTACAGTCATAAACATCGGTGGACACGGATGTATTTTCTGTACTTCGACAAGAACCCACAATTGTTCGAAGATAATCAACAAAAATTTCTTAGGAAAACTTTTCCGTTTTGAATTTTCATTGAAAATTTTCGACAAAAATATATGTCCGAATTATTCAATGTGAATGTTCGATTAGAATCTTCCAATGGTTCGGAATTTTCGTGAAATTTTTCAACAAGAATTTCCAATGAAAATTTTTGACAATTATTTTCGTTGGTAATTATCGACTGGAATTTTCATTGAAAATGTTCAACAAGAATTCTCGTTGTATATTTTCATCGATAATTCTCATCGAAATTTTAATGATGATTTCCAATAGAAATTTTCAATGGAAATTTTTCATAAAAATTCTCAACAAGACTTTCCACTGAAAATTTTCCACTTGAATTCACATTGGAAATTTTCAATTACATTTCGATGTCATTGATGATTGTCATTGATTAACAAACATTTTCTTCAGAAATTTCCATTGAAAATTTTCTACGAAAATTCCCAATTGTCAGCAAATAAATTCGAGACAAATCTTCATTGAAAATTTTCATAGAGAATATTCTGAATAAAAAATTCAATAACAATTGTCAAAAAAAAATAATCCGACAAAATTTCCTATCGAAAATTTTCGACTCGGATGTTTCTCGGCAATTTTCGTGAAGAATTTCCATTGAAAAATGTTGATAAGAATATTCATTTAAAATTTCAGACCTACATTTTCATTGACATTTTTGACCAAAATTACCATCGTAATTTTTATTGACTGTGTGATGTGAATGATGACTATGAATTAAGGGTTTCTTCCTATTTGGCTCAACAATTTGGCGAGTCGCACACTGCGAATTCTAGTCAGCGTCCGTAAGTATCCGCCGTGGCTGCCGAGAATATGGCAAAGCTCCACTGTCAGGACCAGACCACGGAGTGCCAAGGCAGCCATACCTTTTTGATTTGTAATTCATTACTACCATGGAGACATGCTACATGGATCCCCGGTATCCTGTGCCCTGGTCTCCTGAGCCCCGGTCTTCTGGACCCCAGTATGCTGAACCCCAGTCTCATAAGCCCCAGTATCATGAGCCCCGGTGTCCTGAGCCAAGGTCTAAGCCAAAATTTCCATTGAACATTCACATTGAAAATTTTCGAATAAAAAATGTCAAGAAAATATTTTCATCGAAAATTGTCGTTAAAAATTCTCAATAGAAATTTTCATCGCAAATATTTGACATTGATTTTCATTAAAAATTTTCAACAAAACTTTCCATCAAAAATTATCAATGATGATGTTCAATGAAAATTACCGATGAGAACTTTCTTTGTCAATTCTTAACATGAATTTTCATTTCCATAATTGAAAATTTTTGACAGGAACTCCCATTGATATTTTTGACAAGAATTTTCATTGAAAATTTTCGACAGGAATTTCCATCGAAACTTTTAGACAAATATTTCCATAAAAAATTCTCAATGATGGTGATCATTGAAAATTTCGAACAAAACTCTTCATAGAAAATTTTACAATTTAACGACAATTTCAACGACATAGACAATTCAACGATGACCATGCTTTAGTTTCGATACTTGTGTGAATGCCCGTGTTTGTATGCGTGTATTTATTGGTATGAGTGTGTGTGTGTTTGTGCTGGTGTATAGGTGTGTGTGTCCCGACACAACTCTCTTGAGATTCATAAGTTTTAGTACTAGACAAATGACCAACTTTTTTTTTATCATGCAATCATATTGTTCAGCTATCGGTTTGTGTATGACTATTTACATCATACACGCACTCGTTAATTGTTATGTTGATGAAATGTGCGTATGACATTTTACATCATACACACGTTTGTTCCTTTGTTTCGTGTTTAGGACGTGTTAGTTTGACCATTTACGGAATTCACGTATCTGTTTTAATGTTCTGTATTATGGATTGACCATAACTTACCTTTTGTGCCGTTTATAACATTCTGTTGGTGTGATTTTCATCGAACATGATCATTATACATGATTATTGAATTGAGTAAAATACATCGTTTAGGCGCTACATGACCTCGGTGTCGACGCGCCTCCAAACCCAACATTCATTCATTCATAATTGTTATTGAATTTTTTATTCAGTATAGTCTCAATGAAAATTTTCAATGAAGATTTGTCTCGAATTTATTTGCTGACAATTGGGAATTTTCATTGGAGAAGGTCTGGGAATTTTCGTAGAAACTTTTCAATGAAATTTTTGAAGAATGTGTTTGTTCATCGATGACAATCATCAATGACATCGAAATGTCATTGAAAATTTAAAAAGAAAATTCAAGTAGAAAATTTTCAGTGGGAAGCCTTGTTGAAAATTTTTATGAAAAATTTTCATTGAAAATTTCCATTGAAGATCATCATTGAAATTTCGATAATAATTCTCGATGAAAATATACAACAAGAATTCTTGTTGAACATTTTCAAGGGAAACTCCAGTCGATAACCTAACCTAACCCAACTTGACTGAATTTAAATCAACTTGACTGAATTTAAATCAACTTGACTTAACTTGACTGTCCTAGACTAAAATTGACTGAACTTGACATTACTTGACTTGACTTGACTTAATTTGACTGAACTGCACAAATTATACGAGCTTTTTCCATAGAACCCCGGCCGGCTTACATCATCAACATTCATCGAATTTTCTCAGGCCTTCATGAATCATTTCCAAATTTAACACAAAACAATCAAATAAACAGAGTTGATAATATATTAGATGATATATATATATATATATATATATATATATATATATATATATATATATATATATATATATATATATATATATATATATATATATATATATATATATGTATACATATATATACATATATATATATAGAAATATATATATATTTGTTATTCGTTCAACTCATCCAAATGTATGACAATATCATCATTGATTATTAACGATGACAATTCCACTAGAGAATTTTCGATGGTAATTTTCAATGAATATTCTTGTTAATAATCATAAATGACATTATACTCGATCTTCATTGAATAGTTTCATCGAAAACTTTCATTGAACATCATCGAAAATTTCCGATATAAATAATTCTCGCAAATATGCAATGAAAATTCCTGTCGAATATTTTCAATGAATTTTCTGGACAAAAATTTTTGTCGAGATCACTCACTCAATTTTAATTGAGAATTTTCGATGAAAATTTCGATTGAACATTCACATTGGAAATTGGAAACGAAAATTTTTGTCGAAAATTTTCAATGTAAAATCGAAAATCTCCATTGAAAAAATTTCAATGGAATTTCCTATCGAGAATTTTCAATGTAAAATCTTGTAAAAATTCACAATGAAATCTCCTGTCCATGAAGTTCAATGAACATTTTTGTCGAAAATTTTCAACGATGATTTTTAATGAGAATTTTCGTGAGAAATCATCAATGACATTTTGTTCTCAAAAATTCCCATTCTCAATTTTCATTGAACAGTTTCATCGAAATTATTCATCATTGAAAAAAAAATTCTTCCGCAAGATATTTTCGATGGAGATATTATTTGGAGAAAAAAATATCGAAAATTGTCATTGAACAACATTGGAAATGTTGATGTAAATTGTGGTCTGAAATTTGCAATGAATATTCCTGTCATAAATTCACTATGAAAATTTAAATCAATACCACCTCATTGATGTCAAACATTTTAGTCATAGAAGTTTATCGAAATATCCAATGATGATTTTCGATGGAAATTTTCAATAAAAATTTTCCATACAAGTTTCAACAGAAACTTTTCATCAATCGATATCTCTACACTCGATATCTTTTTATTGTGAGTGTGAGACCTCATCGCTTATGCTCACCTCTTCGCACGCTGATTAGCAATGCTTTTGAGAGTTGCAGTTAAATGAGGGTGGCAGTTGTTGTTTTTCGTGATTTTTTTTTTTTCATTTTTGTAATTTTCCGTGATTTTCTCAACTAATTTCAATTTGTATTCATTTCTTTCGATGATTCGTGATTTTTCGTGTTTCTTTTGTTTTTCAGTGATTTTTCGTGATTATCTTGATTTTTCGTGATTCTTCTGATTTTTCGAGATTTTTCTGATTTTCTGTGATTTTTCGTGATTTTTTTGATTTCCAGTGATTCTTTCGATTTTTCGTGATTCTTTTGATTTGTCGTGATTTTCGTGATTTTTTTATTTTCCGTAATTCGATTGATTATTAGTGATTCTTTCAATTTTCCGTGATTTTTCTTGATTTTTCTGATTTTCTGTGATTTTTTTCGTTTTTCGTTTTTCTTTTTTCTTGATTTTTTTGGATTTTTCGTGATTATTTTCAATTTTGTTCCGAGTTTACACCTGATTTTCCTAGTTGTTAACCCCTCGGAATATTCATAATATTTTCTGAGACGAAAATTTGAGACGAAATTTCTCAATGCCGAACACACGCATGTCGTCTCCGACCACAATGCCGGATTTGGTTCCATAGCTGACTTCCATATGTTGACAGCGACTGTCAACATTTTGTGACTACTCCCACAATTCGTTCTGTCAACGCGGAAGTTCGTGAAGTCTCGATGTGTCTCATTGATCATCTTCCCCGTCCGGTTCTCATTCAGCACTCGCTCAGCAGCTACAACAACAGAGCAATAACACTCCACACACATGGAGCAGGAAGCACCAATCATTTCTGGCTGCCTTGCAAGTAGTTTAGCACTCACCCAAAAAACATCGGGTCACCTAGAGATGTCGACAGTACCTCAAGTAACACTGCCGCCAGCATACTCGTGGGTGCCTCTGTTGAATGAACAAGCGCCAAAAACCCCAGTGTTTTTGCTTCTTCGGTTCAATCGCGCCCATGTTATCAAAGAGCAGGTCTCTATCAGAGTAGCTCAAAGGTGATGAAGCGTCAAAGGGTCTTTCTGACGTGTTATTTTGCGTTACACCACAAAACGCTAGTCATGACATCGCATGGCTGACATAGCATCGATACGAGTGATCACTTCTTGTGCAATGCGTCCCGTCAATATGAACGAAAATCAGCCGTACACCACAGTGCCACATTGTCAGTTGTGGCTCTTGCTTCTTTTGTTTCATCGCGCCTATCGTTTAACGGAGCAGGTCATTGTGAAATTAAGTGAGGCGGGCAGAGCACGGCTGTCCGCGGACGAACATGAATTGAGATTGCCTCACAAGTCGAAGTCCGGACTTGGAGAAATTGGTTTGCGTTAGGAACGAGAGTTCCGCCGACGAAGGTGAATTGACTTAGCCGCACAGGTTGAAGTGCGGGACTTGTGGAATTCAGTTGGCAGGCAGAGACTAGCTGTCCGCGAGAGAACTCGATATGAGATCGCCGAACAAGTCAGAGTCCGGGCTTGTGAAAATTGGTTAGGTTAGTTGGTGTGCGGGACTTGTGGAATTCAGTTGACGGGCAGGGACAAGCTGTCCGCGAACAGACTCGATATGAGATTGCCGCACAAAACGAAGTCTGGGTTCGCGAATATTGGTTGGCGGGCAGACCGGGGTGTCCGTCGGCGGAGGTAAATTAAGAAAGCCGTACTAATGAAACTTGGTGGAATTCCGTTGAAAGGCAGACAATGGCTGTCCACGGGCGAACTTGATTTGCAATTCTCGCACAAGATGGAGTGCGGTTCCTCTAGCGAGAATGATTTGGGAAGACAGCACAAGTCAGACTGGTGACTTGGTGGAATGAGATGCCGGGCGGACAGGGATTCCCTAAGAATAGGTGATTTGATGAAGCCGCAGTATTGAGAGTATCGAGAACTATTGCACTATTAAATAAGAAGGCCGTACAAATGAGAGTGCCCCACTATCCTGAGCTTCGGTCTCCTGAGCCCCAGTGTCCTGATACCCAGACGCAGAGGTTCAGTCTTCTGAGCCACGGCCTCCTGAGACCCGGTCTCCTGCCCCCAGTATCCTGAGCCCCAGTGTCCTGAGCCCCAATGTCCTGAGCTCCGGTCTCCTGGATCCCAGTTACATGAGCCCCAGTATCCTGAGCCCCCGTCTCATGAACACCAGTATCCTGAGCCACGGTCACCTGGCCCCCGTCTCCTAAGCCTCGGTCTCCTGGATCCCAGTATCCTGATAACCAGTATCCTGGACCACAGTCTCCTGAGTCCCAGTATCCTGAGCCCCGTAATCTCCAGAGCCTTGGTCTCCTGGAACCCAGTATCCTGACACCGGTCTCCTGAGCCCCGGTCTACTGGACCCCAGTATCCTGAACCCCAGTCTCCTGAGCCCCGGTCTCCCAAACGACCTAATCCTGAGACTCAGTATCCTGAGCCCCGGTCTTCTGAGCCCCAGTCTTCTGAGCCCCGGTCTCATGAGCCCTTGTCTCCTGAGCCTAGGTCTCCTCAGCTTCAGTATTCTGAGACACAGACCTCTCGACCCGAGATCCTGAGCACTGTACTTCTGAGCCCTGGTCTCCTGGACCCCAGAATCCTGAGCCCCGGTCCTCTGCACCCCAGTATTCTGAGACTCAGGTATCCTAGCCCTGGTCTCCTGAGCCCCGGTCTCATGAGCCCTGTTCTCCTGAGCCTTGTTCTCCTGGACCCCAATGTGCTGAACCCTGATCTCCTGAGCTCCGATCTCATGAGCCCCAGTATCCTGAGCACCGGTGTCCTGAGCCCCGGTCTCCTGTGCCCCGGTCTCCTGGACCCCAGTCTTCTGAGCCCCGGTCTCCTGGACCCCAGTATCTTGGTCTCTTCGGGATCCCCGGGATCCCGATCTCCTGAGCCCCGGTCACATATGCCTCACTTTCCATAGCCCCAGTAATGAAGCTATGTAGCCAGTTCATGGCTCATGAAGCCACGGTCTCCTAAGGCAAGGTATGAGCCAAAATTTTCATTGTATCGAGAACCATTGCACTATTGAGAAGGCCGTACAAATGAGAGTGCCCCACTATCCTGAGCTTCGGTCTCCTGAGCCCTAGTGTCCTGATCCCCAGACGCCAGAGCTTCAGTCCTCTGAGCCACGGCCTCCTGAGACCCGGTCTTCTGCCCCCAGTATCCTGAGCCCCGGTGTCCCGAGCTCCGGTCTCCTGAATCCCAGTCACATGAGCCCCAGTATCCTAAGCCCCGGTCTCATGAACACCAGTATTCTGAGCCCCGGTCACCTGGCCCCCGTCTCCTGAGCCTCGTTCTCCTGGATCCCAGTATCCTGACCCCAGTCTCCTGGACCACAGTCTCCTGAGTCCTAGTATCCTGAGCCCCGAAATCTCCTGAGCCTTGGTCTCCTGGACCCAAGTATCCTGAACCCCGGTCTCCCGAGCCCCGGTCTCCTGAACCTCGGAATCCTTAGACTCAGTATCCTGAACCCTGGTCTTCTGAGCCCCAGTCTTCTGAGCCCCTGTCTCATGAGATCTTGTCTCGTGAGCCTAGGTCTCCTCAGCTCCAGTATCCTGAGACCCAGGCTCCTCAACCCGGTATCCTGAGCACTTTACTCCTGAGCCCCGGTCTCCTGAGCCCCGGTCTCCTGAGCCCCGGTCTCCTGAGTCCTGGTCTTCTTCACCTCTGTATTCTGAGCTCCGGTCTCCCGGACCTCAGAATCCTGAGCCCCGGTCTTCCGCACCCCAGTATTCTGTGACACAGATTCCATGAGCCCCAGTATCCTGAGCTCCGGTGTCCTGAGCCCCGGTCTCCTGGACCCCAGTATCCCGGTCTCCTGAGCCCCGGTCACATGAGCACCACTTTCCATAGCCCCAGTAATGAAGCCATGAAGCCAGTTCATGGCTCATGAAGCCACGGTCTTCTAAGCCAAGGTATGAGCCAAAATTTTCATTGAAAATTCACATTAGAAATTTTCGAATATAAAATGTCAACAAATTATTGTCATTGGAAATTTTCATTGGAAATTCCGAACAGAAATTTTCATCGCAAATTTTTGACAGGAATATTCATTGAAAATTGTCTACAAAAATTTTCATCGTAAATATTTGACATTAAATTCCATTAGAAATTTTCAACATATTATATTTTCATCTCCATAATTGAAAATATTTGTGAGGAACTTCCATTGATTATCTTTGCCAAGAGTTTTCATTGAAAATTTTCCTCTGGAATTTTCATCGAATATTTCAGACTTATATTTCCATAAAAGATTCTCAATGATGATGATCAATGAAAATTTCGAACAAAACTCTTCATTGAAAATTTTTGAAAGGAATTTCCATTGATTTTTTCGACAAAAATTCCGACCAAAAATTCAATTGAAAATTCTCAACTAAAATTTTCATTGGAAATTTCGAAAGATATTTACATTGAAAATTTACGACAAAAATTTTCATTGAAAATTCTCGACTGCGATTTCCTTGTCGATTTTACAACAAAATTTTTTAATGAGAATTCTTATAATTCATTTCAATGAAATTTTTATCGGAAATTTTCAATAAAAATTCTTGTGTATGGTTGGGTGGTGTGGCAGTGACCGTGGAGATAGATGAAGCAAAGATTGGGAGGAGGAAATATAAAAGAGGATCGATAGTGGGTGGGAAATGGGTTATTGTGTCTTTGAGAGGGGATCAAATCCCCAAAGGGGATTTTCGACCGGAATTCTAATTGGAAATTTCCGACAAGATTTTTTTTTTGAACTTTTTCGGTGTGCTTTCCTCCTTTGCTCTCGCGAACTACGGGCCTCCCGACATCTGGACGAGTATAACACATTCGTGAAGTGCGAAGCGAAATGTGAGCATCAGTAAGCTGCCGAACTACGTAACCTCTTCAGGATAGCGAGAGACTTCGCGGCTCAACGTGCGGAGGAACTTCAAGACACGGTGCAGGTTCGATATGTTTTGAGTGCAGGTTCTGAGTGGGTGACCTGGTGTGTTGCGACCGTCAAGTCTGGAGCGTAGTCAGTTGGAAAATGTCACTCAAAAGTTAGGTGCCGTAGCCGTAGCGGGTGGTTGGGTAGCGGGTAGCTGTGAAGCTTTGAGAAAGTCAATCCTGGGTTCAGCTAACGAATATTCTGCCAGCTGTCTATAATTTTGATAGTGCAATAGTTCTCATTACTTTCAATAGTGCGGCTTCATCGAATCACCTATTCTCAGGGAATCCCTGTTCCGCCGGGCAACTCATTCCACCAAGTCACCAGTCCAACTTGTGCTGTCTTCTCAAATCTCTCTCGCCGAAGGGAACATTAGTACGGCATTCATAAGTACGGCTTTCTCAATTAACTTTCGCCGACGGACACCCCGTTCTGCCCGCCAACCGATATTCGCATATCGAGTTACTCCGCGGACAGTTAGTCCCTGCCCGCTAAATGGATTCCACAAGTTCGGCACTCCAACTGACACAACAAATTTTTACAAGCTCGGACTGTGATTTGTGCGGCGATCCCATATCGAATTCTCACGGGGACAGCTAGTCTCTGCCCGCAACTAAATTCCACAAGTCCCGCATTCCAACCTATGCGGCTTAGTCCATTCACCTTCGCCGGCCGTACACTCGTTACTCCCGCAAACCAATTTCTAAAGTCCGGACTTCAACTTGTGAGGCAATCTCGATTCGAGTTTGCCCGCGGACAGACCGCTAACTGAATTTCACAATGACTTGTTCTGTGAGAACGATATGCGCGATGAAACCAAAGGAACAAGAGCCACAACCGACAATGTGGCACTGTGGTGTTCGGCTGGTGTTCGTCCATATTGATCGGACGCATTGTACAAGAAGTGGTCACTCGTGTTGATGCTATGTCAGCCATGCGATGTCATGCTTAACGTTTTGTGGTGTAACGCGAAATAATACGTCAGAAGTCCCTCATGAAACTTCATCACCGTGGAGATATGGACCTGATCTAAAATAACGATGGGCGCGATTGAACCAAAGAAGCAGAGGCCTTGAGGTCCTCAGCGGTTGTTCAATCCACAGGGGTGCCCACGAGTATTCTGGCGGCATGGTTACCGGCGGCATGGTTACCGGAGGTAGCGTCGACATCTCTGGGTGACCCGATGTTTTCTGGATGAGTGCAAAACTACTCGCAGGGCAGCCTGAATTGTTCGGTGCTTCCTGCTCCATGTGTGTAGAGTGTTGTTGACCTGTTGTTGTAGCTGCTGCGCGAGTACTGAATGAGACCCGGGACGGAGGAGATGATCAATGATACCAATCAGGACATGACGAACTACCGCGTTGACAGAACGCATTTGACAGAACGCAATGTGCGTTGTTGTGAATACCGTTGCACACCAGAGGGGGAATGTGATCCGTCGAGAGAGTGACCTGCTCTGAGAAAAACATGAGCGCCATTGAACCAATGAAGCAAAAGCCGAATACGGCGATGTAGTAGGAGACGACATTCGTATATTCGGCATTTAGAAATGTCGTCCAAAATTTTCGTCTTAAAAAATATTAAGAATATCATTGGAAATTTCTGACTGGAGTTCCCATTGAAAATTCGCGCCTGAATTCGCGTTGAAGATTTTCACCAAAAATTTTATCGAATGATGTTCGAATGATGATGATCGGAGAAAAATTTCAAATTCAATCACTCACAAAAATTATTATCCAATGTCAATCTCCAAAAAGAATTTTCCAATGAAAATTCACAATAAAAATTACAACCAACAATTTTCGACAGAAATTCCCATCAAGTATTTCCAACAAAATTATTCATTGAAAATCTATGACAAGAATTTCCATTGAACATTTATCACAAGAATTTCCATTGAAAATTGCCGACCTAAATTTCTATCGGAAATGATCTACAAAAATTTTCAGGAATAATTTTCGACATGAATTTTCATTGAAAATTTTCGACAAAAATATACGCCTTAATTTTTCATTGTGAATATTCAATGAGAATCTTTCAATGGTTTGGAATTTTCGTGAAATTTTTCAACAAGAATTTTCAATGAAATTTTGGACAAGAATTATCGTTGATAATTATCGACCAGAATTTTCATCGAAAATGTTCAACAAGAATTCTCGTTCTATATTTCCATCGATAATTCCTATCGGAATTTCAATGAATCAATGGTGAATATAAATGAAAATTGTCAATGATAATTTCATAAAGAATATTTTGAAAAAATTTCAATGACAATAATCGACAAGAATTTCCGATGAAATTTCTCATCGAAAATTTTCGACACGAATGTTTCTCGGGAATTTTCGAAAAGAATTCGCATTGAAATTTTTGATAGGAATATTCCATGATAATTTCAGACATACTTTTTCATTGGACTTTTTGACCAGAATTACCATCGTAATTTTTAGTGATAGTGTAATGTGAATGATGATGATGAATTAAAATTGAATTTACATAAAATTTCACAACAAATATTGCTTGAAAAATTTCGACAGGAATTTCCATTGATTATTTCCGACAAAAAATCACATCGGAATTCTCAATGATGTACGCTGAGATTTTTCGATGAGACTGATCCTTGAAAATTGAGAAAAGCCATTTCCGAAAAATTTGTCGTTGATGATTATAAACAAAAATTTTCATCGAAAATTTCAATTGAAAATTTTCAACTGGAAATTTAATTGCAATTTTTGGAGAAAAATTTTATTGGACATATATGAATGGAATTTTTATTGAATATTTTTGACAAAGAATGTCGATGTGAATGTTCAATGAGAATTCCTAATGAAAACTTCCAATATAAATAGTCAACAAAAATTGCCATTGAAAATTTTCGCCAGGAATTCTCATTGAGAATTTTCCACAAGAATTTCCATCAAAAATTCTCAACAATAATTTCAAATGAAATCATTGGTCAAGAATTCTCATTTAAAATTTCTAGTCAGAATTCTCATCTGAAATTATCAATGTGAATGTTCAATGAAAATTTTCGATGATAATTTCTATTAAAAATCTTCAACTGATGTTATCGACGGAAATTTTGAACAAAAATGTCGACAAGAATCTGTCGACATGTCGACAAGTGACGACAAGAATTTTCATTGAAAATTTTCGACAATAATTGTCAACGATAATTTGCAGTGATGATCGAAGGAAATTTCAAAATTCTGAACTAATTTCATAAAAACTTCTCAACAATTCTCATTTTAAATGTAACAACACGAATTTTCATTGGGAATTTTCGACAAAAAATTCATAGAAAATACTCAATGGTTGTAAATTTAGAATCGGATAATTGTAATTTGCGATAGAAATTTCTGATACGAATTCGAATTGAAAATCATCTACCTGATTTTTCAACAGAAATTTTCATGTGAAATTTTTGAAAACTTTTGCAGAAATTTCATTGGAAATTTCCCACAAAATTTATAACGTGATTCTTAAAAATGATGTCCACTGAAAACTGTCCACTGACGGAAATTTGAAATGAAAATATCAGACAAAATACACTGAAAATTCTCATTCAAAATTTCCAACAGAAATTTTCAACGCAAATTTTCGGTTGAAATTTGCGAAATATATTCATATTGCAAATTTTCGATGAAGATCAATGAAAGTTCTCGATGAAACTGTTCAATGAAGATAAAGAATACAAATTCCCGGAAAAATTGTCATTCATAAATATTGATAAAAATATTCATTCAAAATTTTCGACTTGAATTGTTATCGAAATTTTTCATGGATGATGTCTTTGTCGATTTGGATGGAGTGATGGGATTTCTTATTGAGAATTTTTGTTGGAAATTGACAAGGAAATTCAGACAAAATACACTGGAAATTCTCATTCAAAATTTCCAACAGAAATTTTCAACGCAAATTTTCAATGAAAATTTTTGTCGTAAAGTTTCAATGAAAAAATCTTTCGAAAATTATCAATGAAAATTTCAGTTGAGAATTTCAGTTGAAATATTTGTTTGAAATTTCGAGGAAAAATATTAATTTCAGAAATTCATTGAACTTCATCATTGGAAATTACAATAGAAATTTTTTCGGGAATAATCAATGGAAATTCCTGTCAAAAATTTTCTATGGAGAGTTTCGTTCGAAATTTTCATTGATCATCATCATTGAGAATTTTTATTGAAAATATAAGTCTAAAATTTTCGATGAAAATATTAGTCTAAAATATTCGATGAAAATATTAGTCTAAAATTTTCGATGAAAATTCCTGTCAAAAATTTTCAATGGAAATTCATGTCAAAATGAATCAATGGAAGTTCCTGTCATATATTTTCAATTATGGAAATGAAAATATATGATGAAATTTTTCAATGAAACTCATGTCAAATATTCACGATGAGAATTTATGAACAACAATTATTCTCAATTATTATTTGTGTCGAAAATTTGCGATGAAAGAACTGTTAAAAATTTCCAATGACAATTTTTAGCATACTCACAGGGACTCAGAATAGTGGGGTCCAGTAGAATGGCACTCAGGATACTGGGGTTCAGAAGACCGGGGCACAGGATACTGTGGCTCACGAGACCTGGACTCAGGATACTGATGCTCATGAGACCAATGAAAAGGAGACCGGAGTCCAGCATACTGGGATCCGGGAGACCGGGGCTCAGGAGAACAGGGCTCAGGATACCGGGGCTCAGAAGAGGTGATCGGGGTCGAGGAGACTGGGGCTCAGGTAACCTTGGCCCAATAGACCGGGGCTCAGGTGACTCAGGCTCGGGAGACCGAGGCTCAGGTACCGAGACTCAGAAGACTGGGGCTCAGGATACCAGGCTCAGGATACCGGAGTCCAGGAGACCGAGGCTCAGGAGACGGGGCCAGAAGTACGGGGCGTAGGATACTGAGGCTCATGAGACCGGTGCTCAGGATACTGGGGCTCAGGTTACTGGGGCTCATGCGCCTTGGTTCCATTAGACTGGGGCTCAGGACACGGGAACAGAGGACACTCGGGCTCAGGATACTGAGGGCGGGGAACCGGGTCCCAGGAGGCCTGGGCTCAGGACACTGAAGCTCAGGAGTCTGGGGAGAGGACACTGGGGCTCAGGAGACCGGAGCTCGAGATAGTGGGGTCCAAGAGACCGTGGTTTAGTAGACTGGGGCTCAGGAGACTGGGATACTTGAGTCCAGGTGACTGGAGCTCATGAGTCCATGCCTCTTCTGTAAGTCTTCCCTCTTACGCTGAGTAGCGAAGTCTCTCACTGTTTCCTGTCGGTTACGTGAATAGGCGACCCGTTCCTCTCGTATGCTCCGTTCTCTTCCCCACGTCGATTGTTGTCCTCGTTCAGATGTCGAAAGGCTTGTAGCTCGTACGCATGGAGACCTGGCGAGACCATGGTATGGAGACCATGGAAACTTTGGCTCAGACCCTGGCTCACGGGACCGGGGCATATGAGCCATGAACTGGCTTCATGACTTCATGACTGGGGCTATGGAATGTGGAGCTCATGTGACTGTGCTAAGGATACCAAGAATCAGGATACTAAGGTCCAGGAGACCGAAGGTCAGGAGTCTGATGTCCAGGAGACCAGGGCACAGATCACCGGGGCTCAAGACAACGGGTCTCAGGATACTGGGGCTCATAAGACCGGGGCTCAGGAGACCGGAACCCAGGATACCGGAGCTCAGGAGACCGGGGACGAGGACACTGAGGCTCAGGACACTGGAGCTAAGAGGACCTCGGCTCAGGAGACCGGGGCTCATGAGACGGGGGCTCAGGATTCTGGGGTCCTGGAGACCGAAGTTCAGGAGACCGGAGTGAAGAGGACCGCGACTCAGAAGACCGATGCTCAGGAGATCAAGGCACAGAAGACCGAAACATTACCTCAGGAGATCGGGGTCGAGGAGACCGAGGCTCAAGACACTGGAGCTGAGAGGACCTCGGCTCAGGAGACCGGGGCTCATGAGACGGGGGCACAGGATACTTGGTCTCCGGATACTGGGGTGCAGGCGACCGGGGCTCAGGATTCTGGAATCCAGGAGATTGGGGCTCAGGAGTAGAGAGTGAAGAAGACCGCGACTCAGAAGACCGGGGCTGAGGTGACCGGGGCTCAGAGACCAGGACCCAGGAGACCGGGGCTCAGAAGACCGGGGTCGAGGAGACCGGGGTCGAGGAGACCGGGGTCGAGGAGACCGGGGTCGAGGAGACCGGGGTCGAGGAGACCGTGGTCGAGAAGACCGAGGCTCAGGTCACTGGAGCTCAGGAGTCTTAGGCTTAGGTCACCGGGTATCAGGATACTGGGTCTCAGGATTCTGGGGACCAGGTTTCTGGGCTCAGGATACTGGGGCTCATGAGACCGAGGCTCAGGATACTGGGGCTCATGTGACTGGGATTCAGGAGACTGGGACTCAGGACACCGTGGTTCAGAACACTGGGATTCAGGATACTGGGGGCACGAGACCAGGTCTCAGGAGGACGGAGCTCAGAAGACTGATGCTCAGGCGTCTGAAGATCAGGACACTGGGACTCAGGAGAGCGAAGCTCATGATAGTGGGGCACTCTCATTTGTACGGACTTCTTAATAGTGCAATAGTTCTCAATACTTTCAATACTTCCGCTTCATCAAATCACCTATTCTAAGGAAATCTGTCTCAGGGAACTTATTTCACACAGTCTGCACTCCTACTTGTGCGAGAATTGAAAATCAAGTTCGCCCGTGGACAGTCATTCTCTGCCCTTCGACGGAATTTCACCAAGTTTTGTTTGTACGACTTTCTCAATTTACCTTCGCTGATGGACACCCCATTCTGCCCGCCAACCAATATTCGCGAACCCAGACTTCGTTTCGTGCGGCAATCTCATATCGAGTCCGTTCGCGGGCAGCTTGTCCCTGCCAGCCAACTGAATTCCACAAGTCCTGCAATGCAACTAAACCAACCAATTTTCACAAGCCCGGACTGTGACTTGTTCGGCGATCTCATATCGAGTTCTCTCGCGGACAGCTAGTCTCTGCCTGCCAATTGAATTTCACAAGTCCCGCACTTCAACCTGTGCGGCTAAGTGAATTCACCTTCGTCGGCGGAACCCTCGTTCCTCCCGGAAACCAATTTCTCCAAGTCCGGACTTCGACTTGTGAGGCAATCTCAATTCGAGTTCGCCCGCGGACAGCCGTGCTCTGCCCGCTAACTGAATTTCACAATGACCTGCTCCGTTGAACGATAGGCGCGATGGAACAAAAGGAGCAAGAGCCACAACTGACAATGTGGTGTTCGGCTGATGTTCGTTCATATAGACGGGACGCATTTTACAAGAAGTGGTCACTTGTGTTGATGCTATGTCAGCCATGCGATGTCATACTCAGCGTTTTGCGGTTAAACGTGAAATAATAAGTCAGAAAGTCCCTTTCTGACTACCGTGCAGATAGTGACCTGCTCATTTGAAGCGCGATTGAACCGAAGAAGCAGAAGCGTTGGGGTTTTGGCGGTTGTTCATTCAACAGAGGCACACACGAGTATGCTGGCGGCAGTGTTACTTAAGGTACCGTCGACATCTATAGGACACTCGATGTTTTTTGGGTGAGTGCAGAACTACTCGCAAGGCAGCCAGGAATGATCGGTGCTTTCTGCTCCATGTGTGTGGAGTGTTATTGCACTGTTGTTGTACCTGCTGCGCGAGTGCTGAATGCGAACCGGACGAAGAAGATGATCAATGAGACACATCGGGACTTCACGAACTTCCGCGTTGACAGAACGAATTGTGGGAGTAGTCACAAATGTTGATGCTAAGCCTGGCTTTTAATGTGTTGCAAGGCGTTGTCGTGAATACCGTTGCACACCGAAGGAAGAATGTGATCTAGAAAAATCAGGTGTACACTCGGAAAAAAATCAAATATAATCACAAAAAATCCGAAAAAATCAAGAAAAATAAAAAAAATGGGAAAAAACACAGAAAATCAGAAAAATCGAGAAAAATCACAAAAAATCTAGAAAAATCAGGAGAATCACTGAAAATCAAGAGAATCACAAGAAATTACGAAAAACAACCGTAATGGATGGCAGTACGGTTCAGTTATTGAAGACAATAACTGAATTATTTGATAGGCTGCTGTCACCATTAGAAAATATTTAAATTGCCTAAAGTAATCGAAGGCTTGAAGTAATGTGAGTTCGTGGTAGTTGGATATAGGAAACTAGCTTATGTGAAATCAGGGGTTATTTAGGAGTATTCATTTTACATACGACAGTCAAGTTAACTCAAGTTGATTTAAATTCAGTCAATTTGGGTTCAGTTGGGTCAAGTCCAGTTAAATTAAGTCAAGTTCAGTCGATTGCAGTCATGTTTAGGCAAATTTTTCGGATTCAGTCAAGTTTTGTCATATTCATTGTTTTTCGGTGATGTATGGTCATATTGGTGATTTTTGGTCTGTTTAGTCATGTTGAGTCAGTTTTGTCAAGTCAGGTCAAGTTTGGTCGAGTTCATTCAAATTCAGTCAAGTTGAGTGAAGTGAAGTCAATTCTACTCAAGTTTAGTCAAGTTCAGTCCAGTTTACCTATGTTCAGTAATGTTCAGTCAAGTTTCGTCAAGTTCCGTCGTTTTGCCAGGTCTAGTCAATTTCACGTAAGTTCAGTACAGTACAGTCATAAACATCGGTGGACACAAATGTATTTCTGTACATCGACAAGAATTCACAATTGTTCGAAAATGATCGACAAAAATTTTCAGGAAAATTTTGCGACTTGAATTTTCATCGAAAATTTTCGAGAAAAATAAATGTTCAAATTTTCAATGTGAATGTTCGATGAGAATCTTCCAATCGTTCGGAATTTTCGTGAAATTTTCCAACAAGAATTTTCAATGAAAATTTTTGTCAATTATTTTCGTTGGTAATTATCGACTGGAATTTTCATTGGATATATTCAACGAGAATTCTCGTTATATATTTTTATCGAGAATTCTTATCGAAATTTTAATGATGATTTTCAATGGAAATTTTCTATGAAAGTTTTTCATGAAAATACTCAACAAGACTTTCCACTGAAAATATTCCACTTGAATTTTCATTGGGAATTTTGAATGACGTTTAGATGTCATTGATGATTGTCATAGATGAATAAACATTCTTTTCAAAAATTTCCATTGGTAATTTTCTACGAATATTCCCAGACCTACTCCAATGAAAATTCCCAATCTTCAGCGAATAAATCCGAGACAAATCTTCATTGGAAATTTCCATAGAGAATATTCTGAATAAAAATTTCAATAACAATTATCAAAAAAATTCCGACAAAATTTCTTATCGAAAATTTTGAATAGAATGTCTTTCGGTGACTTTCGTTAACAATTTCCATTGAAAAATTTTGATAAGAATAATCATTGGAAGTTTCAGACGTACATTTCATTGACATTTTTGACCAGAATTACCATCGTGATTTTCATTGACTGTGTGATGTGAATGATGATTATGAATTCAGGATCCCCGGTATCCTGTGCCCTGGTCTCCTGAGCCCCGGTCTTCTGTACCCCAGTATGCTGAACCCCAGTCTCATGAGCCCCAGTATCATGAGCCCCGGTGTCCTGAGCCAAGGTCTGAGCCAAAATTTCCATTGAAAATTCACATTGAAAATTTTCGAATAAAAAATGTCAAGAAAATATTTTCATCGAAAATTGTCGTCAATAATTATCAATAGAATTTTTCATCGCAAATATTCGACATTGATTTTCATCAAAAATTTTCAACAAAACTTTCCATCAAAAATTGGCAATGATCATTTTCAATGAAAATTACCGATGAGAACTTTCCTTGTCAATTATCAACATAAATTTTCATTTGCATAATTGAAAATTTTTGGTAGGAACTCCAATTGATCATTTCTGACTGGAATTTTCATCGAAAAATTTAGACAAATATTTCCATAAAATATTCTCAATGATGATGATCGATGAAAATTTTGAACAAAACTTTGAATAGGAAATTTTCGACCAGATTATTCGATTATTTCCGACCAAAATTTCTATTTTGATTCCCAATGATGATGTTTAGTGAATTTCGAAAATAAAAATTTTCCATGAAAATCCCAAACAAAATTTTCATTGAAAATTCTCAACCAATATTTTCAAATTTTTGAAAGAGAATTTTGAAAGAGTACTTTCCTTGTCAATTTTCAACAAAAATTTTCAATGAGAATTTTTATCAGAAATTTTCAATGAAGATTCTCATGAGAAAATTTTCAATGAAAATTTTGAGGAAAATTTTCAATGTTATTTTTTGTCAATTGACAAGGAAAATCCTGTCGTAAATTTTCAATGAAAATTTTTGTCTTAAATTTCCAATGGGAATATCTTTCAAAAATTCTCAATGAAAATTTTTATGGTAAATATTCAATGAAAGTTTTTGATATAAATTTTCGATGAAATTATCTTTCAACAATTTGAAAATTTTGGTTGAGAATTTTTAATGAAACTTTTTCCATGAAAATTTTAGTTGAGAATTTTCAATTGAATTTTTGGTCGATATATTCATGAAACAAAAATTTTTGAAATTTATATTACAGTATCATTGGAAATTACATAGAAGAAATTTGTCGGAAATAATCAATGGAATCCTGTCGAAAATTTGCTATGAAGAGTTTTGTTCAGAATTTTCATCGATCATCATCATTGAGAATTGATTTTGGAAATATTAGTCTAACATTTTCGATGAAAATTCCTGTCGAAAATTTTCATTGAAAATTCTTGTCAAAAATAATCAATGGAAGTTCCAGTCAGAAATTTTCAATTATGGAAATGAAAATGAATGTTGAAGAATTTTAATGGAAATCAATGTCAAATATTTACATGGAAATTTTGGTATACAATCTTCAATGATTATTCCTGTCGAAAATTTGCGATGAAAATGTCTGTTGACATTTTTTATTTGAGAATTTCCAATGTGAATTTTCAATGAAAATTTTGGATCAGACCTTGGCTCAGGAGACCGGGGCTATGAACTATGAGCTATGAACTGGCTTCATGGCAGTGACCAGGGCTCAGGAGACCGGGACGTAGTTTTTGGTGCTCAATCCATCGTAAAGCTTTCAAGAAATCTCCGTGACACGTGAAGTTCACCCAAGGACTTCTTCCTTCTGACACCGACGCCTCTTCGAGTACTAGCGGAAGCAACTTGGAACGTACAAACCTGCACGTACAAGACTTTGATGAACGATGTCAAATTCGAACGATGGCCTCATGTTTTCGAACATGGCAGCGAAGCATGTTCGAGACTTCCAGGCAGTGCTCTCCCGGTTAAAAGCAGCGGGAATCATGATCAATCCTTCTGTAGTACAGCTGTTCAGGCCTTCATCAAGTTTCCGGAAAACATTTGACGTCCTAACGACTGTCCCTCTCGATCCAGAGAAGGTGAGTCTCCTCATTTCCTCGCCCGTCAAAACTGAGTGAACTTTGAGGTTTTCTTGGTTTAGTCGGCAATCACCGGGAGTTCTTGCTTGGTATGGCAAACGTGACGTTATAGTGTTTCAGTGTTCAGTGTGCTACTGGAAGCTTGACACGGGAAATACATCATGTGCTGCTGGTGGGTCGGTATTCAAAGCGGTCATTCAGGCCTTGACGGATTCCACAGTCGGAAGTTTACGAGAGTACACATGGAATCACATCGTCCCAAGAACTTGAGTGTGTGGTAGTTGTGTTTGATCGTTCGTAAAGACAGTTGTTCCATATATTTGATATTGACGATTAGGCTCGACCTCAACTTTCTATTCTTCTGTTACGCCTCTAGAAAATGCCATGTTTTCTGTAGAACTTCCTAACTGAGAGCAGGATATACCAACCATTAATTAATTATCAATTGATCAATCATTATTTATGGTGATGATATAACAAGAATTGACAAGTGTAAAAAACCTATTCTTCCACTTATTATTGCTGAATTCACTTGTTATCAGTCGATATAACCGGCTCCAGCTGATAGGAATGCACGCTCCATTATCGTACTGTGTTAACATTGATTTCTTCGAAAATTGGTCGAAAATTGAAAATCCATGGAAAAATATACATCGCACAATTGGATTACATTCACACGGCTCACCAGCGACGAGTGAAAATGATTATTTGATATTTCCAATTGCGTACGGATAGATCATAAGTGACGTTAGTCAAATCAGGATGCGATGAATTAAGCAATAGAATTGGAAAGAATTATAAAGAAGTACATGGAATGGAAGTGGAAAAAGTGGATAGGGAAGTAGTTTTATATGCATTCATACAAAGTATTATCAATAATTCCAAGCTCTAGAGATTCAAAACTCGACCGATTCCGAACTCGACCGATTCCAAACTCGACCGATTCCAAGCTTGTACGATTCAAAATTCGACCGATTCTGAACTCGACCGAATTCTGAAACGTCCAGATCTCGGATCGTCCGTTCTACCATTTCACCTGCTTCTGTCAAGTTCGGAATCGATCGAGTTTGGACGTAGAAGTAACTTTTAATTGTCCATTCACATTGAAAGATTTCGATGTTAATTATTGTCGAGAACTCCCTAAGAAAATATTTTGTGAAAATTTTCGATGTACATTTTTGTTGGAAATTCTTGATCAGAATATGTGTCGACAATTTGTGTTGGAGATTCATTTTGAGAATTTTCACTGAAGATTTGTGTGGTACATATTTGCTGGCACTTGGAAATTTTTATCGGAATAGTTTATGAAAATTTTGTCGAAAATTTTCAATGAAAACTTTGGATGGAAATTTCTGTTAGAAATCATCGATGACATTTTTTTGAAATTTTCATTTTCAATTTTCAATTTCCGATGAAACTTTTCAATGAACATCATTGAACATTTCCAATGAAAATTCCTGTCGAAAATTTCCAGTGGAAATTATTGTTGAGAATATTCATGTAGAATACATGTTGAAAAATTAAATTGAACATCATCATGAGATATTAGGATGGAAATTTATGTCGAAAATATTAGATTCATATTCCTGTCGAAAATTAATATTGAAAATTCAAGTCAAAAAGTTTCAATAAAAGCTCTAGCCAGAAATTTTCAATGGAAATTCCGGCCGAAATTTTTCAATGAAAATTATTGTTGAAAATTTTCAAAGATAAAATTGTGGAAAATTTTTGATGACCATTTTCATTGACAATTTGCATCGTACATTCAAATTGGAAATTCCCGACCAATACTTTAGTCGAAAATTCCAAATCGAAATAACTGTAGAAAATTTTTGTTGAAAATTCTCGTGAAAGTTTCTCAATGGAAATTCCTGTTAAAAATTTGAATGGGAATTCCTGTTGACAATTTGAATGAAAATTCTTCGCGGAAATTATTTTGATTTTTTTTGAAAAAATTGGTCATTCTTCATGTTTATAGAACAGTTTCATTCTTGATTATCATTGAACAGTTTCATGAGAATTGAGAATTATTGTCAGATATTCTCAATGGAAATTCCTGTCGAAAATTTATAATGTGATTTTTTGAAGACAATTTTCAATGAGAATTCTTGAAGATATCATTTATGGAAAATTGTTATTAAAAATTCACATTGAACATCATCGAAAATTTTCAATGAAAATTCACGTTGAAGATTTTCAATGAAAATCCCAGTCGAAAATTTTCATTGAAAAATTTCGTTGGAAATTTCCAATGAAAATTTCTGTTGAAAATATTTGTTGACAGTTATTATGAAAATTTTCATCGGAAATTTCCATTGAACATCCACTTGAAAATTTCAGACGGAAAGTTTTGTCGAAAATTTTCTGTGAAAATTCTTGTCGAGAATATTCAATGGAAATTTTTGTCGAAAATTCCATGTGAAAATTCTTACTGGAAATTGTCATTGAATATTTGTATTGAGAGTTATTGCTGACAATCGGTAATTTTATTGGAAAATTTTCAATTGAAATTTTTGTCGAAAATTTCCCATAGAAATTTCTGATTAAAATTTCCGTTAGAAATCTTCAATGACATTTTATGCGATATTTTTATCATCAATTTTCATCGATCTGTATCTTAGATGATTTTCATTGGACATCATCGAAACTTCTGGAGGTAATTCTTCTCGAGAACTCTCGATGAAAATTTTGTCGGAAAAGTTCAATGGAACTTTATGTTGAAAATATTCAATAAAAAATTTTGTTGAAAATTTACAAGAGAAATGTTTATTGAGAATTAACTTTTCATTGAGCATCAACCTACGCCCCTAACCTGACCAAAGAGAACATTCCCTCTCCCGGACCCGACGTTGGCATCAACCTACCCCACCCCTCTCCACCACACCTAACCAATAACAGTTCCTCCACCGCGGCCCCGACACTGGCAACAACCTACCCCACTAACCTAACCAAATACCAATTCCAGCCTCGAACCCGACACAGGCATCAACCTACCTCCTAACGTAACCAATTAGCAAATACCTCCCAGGCCGCGACACAGGCGTCAACCTACCCCCCTAACCTAACTAAAGAGCACTCCACCCCTCACTCTAACGGAAATACTCAACCTCCCATAACTTTTTCCGGAAGATATGAACAAGATTTTTCAGGAAACACCAGAAAATCGAAAATCACTCATCAATTGGCCATGCTTAGTGTCAAACTAAAATTACCAAAATTCCTATTCAAATTTATCGAGAGGAACTTTCTTTCGTAATTTTCAACCAGAATTATTATTGGAAATAGCGAAGTCCCTCACTGTCTTCAGTCGTTCAAATGAATGAGCTTCTCGTTCCACTTCTAATATCCGTTCTCTTTTCCACGTCGGGTGTAGTCCTCGTTCAGATGTCGAAAGGCGGTCGCGTGGACCGTACGCGAGGAATGCTGGCGAGTACCCTGTAGTAACCTGAGCACGTAGCCGACCGGAGGGCGAGAAGGATCTCATGGAATCGTCGAATCCAAAGCACGGTGTGTTGCCTTGAGGCACAGTCAGTGCTCCATGTAATTTAAATGCCTAACTCATCAAGCTCTGCTCTGAACTTTCCACGTGTTTCAACACCTCCTGCAGTGTTCGTTCATGTACGGCTTCCCGATGTCGACGAATATGCTGTGAGGAGAGCTGTGTCGTGCAAACACTCCCACCATCAGTGATGTCACTAGACTCGTGCCGCAGATGGAACACACTTATGTGAAATGTAAACTAGTCTACAACAACGAGGAGGTATCGATGGCGGTTTGTGATAAAGAAGTCCCTCCAAAGTCAATAATGATAATAATAATAATAATATATTTATTGAGCCAGGTTGATCATGACATGATATTGGATAAGTCAGTTTTAAAAGCTAAATGTAATCACACAATCACAGACAATCACACAATCATAATAAACAATCAGACATGGAACATAACTGGACGGTTAAAAATCACAATTAGAATAATACACTAATTATTCATAAATTCGTCCAGGGTATAAAAACATTTGCTTAGTAACCATTTTTTCAGATCCGTTTTAAAAGATGTACTGCCTATATTTTTTAATACAGTAGGCAACCTGTTATAAAGCACACAACCTGAGATTAAGGGGCCTTTCTTGACTCGGTTTGATTTTAGCCGCAACAGATGGAAATCATTGTAAGCCCTAGTATTGTGGCTAGTATTGTGTACACATTTATTGGTTTTAGCTAAATGTCTATTGTCACACATGAATAAAATTGAGTAATAAATGTACAAGCACGGGACAGTTAAAATGTTGAATTTTCTGAAGAGAGTGGAACATGTGTCTTTATAAAAGATATCGGCAGTAGGGTTGAGACTGGCTTGAGCTAAGTAGCGTACAGCTCGTTTCTGCAAGATGAATACTTTACTTGCCAGCGGCGACTGTCCCCACAAAATTATACCGTATTGAATTCTCGAGTGAATAAAAGCATAATACACTAGTTTTGCCGACGCGAAGTCACCAATGTCTCTTATTCGTTTCACCAAGTAGCATCCTGAGCATAATTGCATACATAAATTGTGAATGTGATTATTCCAGTTTAAATTATTATCTATAGTCATACCAAGAAACTTTGTGCTACAGTGCTCAACGATACTTCTGCCTTCTAAATAAATTAGTGGACTAGAAACAATACCATTGGGCTTATGCGAGAATTGCATTATCACAGTTTTGTTTGCATTCAAGATGAGTTCGCTCTGATCAATCCAGGTTGTGATCTGATTCACTGCTTTACAACCATTCTCATGTAGAACAGATTCCTCTGAACATATAAAATGAGTGGTATCGTCAGCAAAGAGCGTGAGTGAACCTTCAGTTATGTTAATAGGCAAATCATTGGTAAATAAGACGAATAGTAGTGGTGCTATAGTGAAACCCTGTGGTACACCAACATTTATACAAGATACTTTGGATATACCTGAGTTCTTCCGTGAACCATTTACTGTGAGTTCTCAATTTATTGTAGATGTGACTACTTTCGGTATCTCTAATTCTAGTCAGGGGAAAGGCATAATTGAACTTATCCATGAGAATATTCATGAATTGGTCAAACTTATGATCTACCGTACCTAGTAAGTAAATGTCATCCCACATTACAGAACTCACCGCCAGTGTGAACTCGTCTATTTGTCTCTTCCCAAATTTCCTCTTCTTAGGAGTGTCTGACATGCTTCTGAGCTTCTTATTAACCCTGCCTTCTTTAGATTGAATTTGAATCGAAGCCATTTGACCACGGTGATCAGATAGTCCGTGATCGACATTTTTTTCAAACATTACGTCATCAGAATTGCTCAGAATGTTGTCAATTATTGTTGACGATGAACCAGCGCTCGTCACTGCTACTCTAGTAGGCTCATCTACCAGAATTTGAAAATTACACATAGCTGCCGCCTCTTTTAAAATACCCGCTTGAATTATGTCCTTCAGATCTATATTGAGATCACCACATAACAAAACTTTTTTACCCTGAATTGAAACAAGCTCCAATAATTCAACTAGCATATCACAGAACTCACTAGCATGATTCGAATTTGGAGATCTATAGAGCGCAATCACAACCATGTGATGTCAGTTCAATAGCACTCAACTCAAATAATTTCTCCACTGACCTCATGTTTACATCCTCCCTAACATTGTACTCAATGCCACTCTCTTTACGTACAAAGATACACGAGCCCCCTCCTTTATACAGTGGCCTATAAAATCCACATGCAAATTCAAAATTTTCTATCGTTACATAGTCTGCCATACCAGTTTGCATCCAGTGCTCAGAAAAACATAAAATATCTACCGGAAAACTACTTTCAATTGATAACAGAAACTGTTCGAGTAGGTCAATTTTATTCACCAAGCTGCGAATGTTCATGTGCAATAAAATAATTTTAGTATTGTCAGTTGATTTTCTACTGTGAGTACCCACGTTTTTATTCAGGTTCATAGTTTTGGCCACTGGCGTAACCATTTGTCTAAAAAAGTTTCCTTTCTTCCCTCTGGGCCTGTAATGCCGATTAAGCTGTCCCTTCTGTTATTGTGACACCGTGTCAATTCTTCCTCTCTTCCTGCTGGTTTTATCAGCCATTTGTAGAGAAGAGATTCTTTCTTCGGAGAATGATGATCAGTTTGCCTACTAGCATTGCCTTTTCGAAGAATACAATCCGATAAAGCATTGCACAGCAACAACTTCCCGACCTTGTTAAGGTGCACTCCGCCACTGTTCAAATGTTTTGTTCTGATTACGTCATGAAGTTGGACTAACTTAACATTATTTTTGTGAACTCCCGCACCATTTTTAATACATTTTTCGATTTGCAGGTTAGCAATTGTTGTGTCGTTATAACGATTATCTTCGTCTGATCTCACTGGCACATCAACGATAACTATTTGCGAGTCGACTTTGATTGCGCAAATTTTATTTACCGCCTTCGTAATTTTGGCTTGATAAAGAGTACTGTCCCTACCTACGTCGTTAGAGCCAGTCATTATGACAACATAATCCTCTTTTCCTAAATTTTCTGTTAATTTGTCAATATCCTCAATCACTTCAATCAGTCCGGCGTTGGGCTTAAACATAACTTCGACCGCATATTTCCCTGACAAGTTTTCAGCGATAATGCCTTGACAGCCTCTGCCATGGCTATCAGATGGTAACAACACTTCACCTTTGTTATTGTTATTGTTTTTTCCGAGTAATGACCGTTTCGGTACAATAGTCATAGCTGGATCTATTCTAATGGACGATTGATTCGAGTTTTCGTAAAAACTAATTCTTCTGGATACGGGTACAAAAGAACTTTTATTAACATCGTTTTTTGATATCAGCGAACGCACGTCTTTGTCAACTTGATCTTCACTCTGCTTTTCTTCACGTAACTGCAGTACACTCCGAGCATATTCAATGGAATCTTGTTCTAATTGTTTATATTTATTTTCCATGACCACCAACCTTGTTGTGACATCTACAAGCTGCACTTTAAGAATCTGCATCTCTTCACACACTGTTTTGAAATCAACATCTTGACTGTCACACGTTATTTCAGGAAGATCACCAGTCTCATTGTCCGGCTGCCAAACCACCAACGTGTCATTGCTATCTTCGTTCCTGTCTTTCATAACAGCTTTCAACTTCCAGCTTTCCAGCTTTCAACTAACAGCTTTCAACGCAGAGTTCAGCAACGGGCAGTCTGCGGAGGCTGTCCAACCCTTCTGGTTTCTGTCTATTTGACTCGACAATTTGACAAGTCGCTCTCCGCGAATTCCAGTCAGCGTCCGTAAGAAACCGCCGTGTCTGCCGAGAAGATGGCAAAGCTTCACTGTCGGAACCAGACCACGGAGTGTTAATGCTAGGATACTTTTCCGATGGTTATGTGGGAGTTAGTAACGGGGCAATGGAAGTACACAGTGAATAAAAGTGACGTGGACGTATTTCATATACTTCTGTACAATATTGAAACATCCTTCTCTGAATCCAAGAAAAATAGACTTGACTAACAAACTGGTTGACCAGGCAAAAGCCACAACAATTTATTTACATGAACAAAACCCAGTATGTATTGATTCAACATCACTGCATAGTAGATGAGTAGCAGTCCCTCACAGACCCCCTTCACAGTGTCCCAAACATATGGAGAAACACGATAGTCTTCCAGTTGCGCTGGAAAGAGAACTCGCTCAATGTATCTAGCCGTAACTGATGGAGATGGGGCAGCGTTCGCGGCTGGTGTGGTGGAGTGAAGAATGATGACTGTGGCTGGGTCTGCGAGTATGTATGCAGGTTTCCGTTGCTCACGAAAGTGGAGAACTTTCCGTGGCGAGCTGTGACAGCAAACGGTCGATCATATGGCTGCTGCAGAGGAGTGTACGGACTGCGTCGTGGCGCACAAGAACGTGCTAACATGACGCTAAGTCTATGCAAAGGAAAACTGTGTGTTGCCCATGGTGAGAAGGTTGAGCTGTCTGAGGTGACGTCTGCGTCGATCGACGTAATCGGATGTTGACTCCAGGGAAACCGTTGTCGGTGTGAGGTATTCTCCTGGAAGGCGAGATGTCGTCTTACACAAGAGTTCGGTCGGCGTTGCTTCTTTCCATGCCGAACGGATGCCGAGCATGACCCACCGCAAAACCTCAGTCTATCTCCCGCTGTCGTGGCACATTATGGCAGCCTTGATTTGTTGGTAAAGTCGCTCGACCATTCCATTTGCTTGTTGGTGGTGGGCAGTTGTCCGGAGATGTGTCGTACCTGTCAGGTTTTCGATTGGACTGGAAAGACTCGACTCGAACTGGCGTCCTTGGTCACTAGTGATTCTGAGGGGAGCTCCAAACCTTGATATCCATCCTGTGACGAGGGCGGCAGCCACGGTTTCCGCCGTGACGTCTGGTATTGTAATTGCTTCTGGCCACCGCGTTAAGCGATTCACACATGTCTGTAGGTAGCGAAATCCGTCGTCTATAGGTAGAGGTCCGACTAGGTGAATGTGTGGGTCCTCGAATCTAGCACCCGGTACGTCGAAATGACCGACCGGCGATGTTACGTCACGTGTAATCTTGTAGCGTTGACATTTTATGCACGTTCTGGTCCATTCCTGCAGTATTCATTGACGGCCATATGTAGCGCTTCGTGATGAGTTTTGTGGTTGCCCTGATCATGCAATCCACTTGACGCCTCAGAGTTATGGCACAAAAGGACGAAGTGTGGACTGAGACGTGTCACAGTGAATTGTGACTTTGGAGTCGACCAACTTGTGACATTCTATCTGAAGAGATGTGTTCGATTGTCCGAAGGTTTGAAATTCGAAGTCATCTTGCTGTGCTCTTGCGATGTCGGCAGAGTTGACAGGAGCTGTTACTGCCTCGACCCCGGACAAGGCGTCGGCGACGACGTTTTCTTTTCCTTTATTATGACTTATACATGTAGTATATTACCTGATGAAGTCAAGGTGTCGAAACTGCCGTGGTGAGCATTTGGTCTTATGATCGGTGTGAACGGTGAAGGTTCTAGCTTTTACCAGGGAAAGAGTGGATGACGTCGTATATGGCTGGCAGTTCACTGTTCGTTGTGCTGTGTTGAGGTCACGGGGGAAGAAAGCGAGTGGCTGCCATCCGCGGCATGTCCGCTGCTGAAGGGCGGCACCGACGCTTGTGTCCGAGGCGTTAGCAACAACTGCCGTTGATGTCTAGATGCACGGGAAGGGTGGCGTTCGCAAGACTCTCTCTGCTTGTTTCGAACGTAGACTGAAGTTTCGGCGTTTAACCTACGAGAGTTTCACCCGAGGTGTCAGTACCGGCGAGGAGGTTGTTGAGAGGAGCCTGAAGCTGGGCAGCGGACGGAAGAAAATGAGGATAAAAGTTGAGCATTCCCAGAAACTGCCGTAGTTGCTCGATATTGCCGGGTGGCGGAAAGGAAAATATGACGTGGACTTTCTCCTGGAGAGGTCAGGTATCCTTGATACACGCGTTGACTCTGTATCCAGGAAAGATCACTTCGGAGGCGCCGAATACTCATTTGGAGGAGTTGACCACGAAGCCTTACTCTGAAAGCCTCTTAAAAAGTAGTCGGAGGTTGCGGATCACAGGGAGCTACTGAGATGTCATCAATATATGCATAGCTGAATCGGGGTCACGAAGTACTTCGTCAATGAATCTCTGAAACGTTATAAGACCATAGTCCGGAGCTCATGAAGGAAACTCGAATAGTCCAACAGGTTCAGTAATTGCTGTTTTTTGGATGTCTTCGGAAGCGACGGATTGTGGGCGCGTACTAAGTGGTTAATAGTGGAAGATGGAAGGTTCTGTGCAAAATCCTGTATATGAAGAACGGAATAGCGATCCGGAATAGTCCTAGCGTCCGGAGGGCGGTAATCTCCACATGGCCGCCATTGGCCGTTTTTTTTGAGACCAGGTGGAGAGCGAAGGACCATATGCAAGATGATCGTCGAGAATTACCTAGCTCCAGCATAGTATTAAACTCTCGTTCAGCAATGTCGAGACGGTCGGGTGCTGAACGCCTGGGCTTGCACGACGGTGGTTGTCCCGGCGTAGTGTTGATGTGATGAGCTGTCTGATTTTTCGGCTCACGAGGCTGATCACTTGGGCGTATAGAATCCGGAAAAGTGGTAAGTAGCTTGTGAAAGTGCGACTGGGAAATGCTGCTTTTTCTTGATATCAACTTGACTTGCCCAGGAGTGCTGTTGGAGAGCTGCCCCGTGACTGCCGACGTAGTGACGTCATCAATAAATTAAGGTTGACGGACGTCAACGAGTAAGCCGTGAAGTGGGTAAAATCCATTCCGATTAGGGGTCGAGCGACATCAGCGACGACGAAACGCCCCTCAAAAACTCGGCGTGAACCTGAATTAAATGACAAGTGAATTGGCCCATAGTATGAATGGAAGTCCCATTTGAAGAAAAAGTACACAATAAGTCTCACTGGGGCGGCCTACCGGGACTTTGTTTCGAGGATGAACACATAAGTCTGAACCGGTGTCGATGAGGAATCTCGTCTTTGTTCGATGGTCCGTTTCGAACAGGCGATTTGCTGTCGGACTGTAGTCAGCCACCATGACTGACCGCCCCGCCCTTTTCACGATTGGTGCCTGCATGGAGCCACACAACGGAGGGCAAGATCACCGAATTTGGCATGATTCACCACGATCTCCGTCCTTATCGGAGATTCTTTTCTTCCATGTGAATGTGATCGCTGCCTGTCTCCGCGTGTGCGATTGGTGCTGAGTGCCGCGACGCTTGCGGTCAATGAAGCAAGCTGTTGTGTGAGTTCACTCACCTGTGCGTCGGTATCGACAGCGGCGACTCGTGGCCCTGGAGAGTTTTCGTGTATCCAGTCAAATGTTTCTGCAAGGGCACCGAGTTCAAAGATTGGTGACGCGGCCAAGATATCCTGCATCATAACCGGAAAACGACCTATCCACAATGTGCACAAAGTCCACAAAGGTGACGTTAAAACTGCGACGGTGTACTATCTTCCAGTTCCTCTCGTTCGAGCAGTTGTCTCATGCGTGAGCGTTGCGTTATAGATACACGTGTAAAAAGTGCCTTTCTCATTGCGGCATATTTGTACAAAACAGGTGGAGTAAGAATTATGTCCTCCACCTCTGACTCGTATTCATTATCTAGCTGGGCCAGTACATGGTAAAACTTAGTCGAGTCCTATGTTATCCCGGCTATGGTGAATTGAGCCTCTAACTGTGCAAACCATAACACCGGTTTCTCAGGCCAAAATTGTGGAGCACGTATGTTCAGTCGGTCGACATCAGGCCTATTACTATCGTCGTTGGACATGACTGATGATGGAGACACAATCTACGTTTGGTGTTCAAATAGTTGGAATGTCACTGTATGACTTGATTAGCTTGATATCGCACTTACCTCCACACGAGAAGAGAACATCAAATAAACTGAGATAATGCAGATTTCGCTGAATTTGAATGTTGAATGTGATCGTAAGATGATCACGTCGGGGGTCACTACTGCTGCAGTAAGTAACGGGGCAATGGAAGAACACAGTAAATACAAGTTAGTGGATGTATTTGATATACTTCTGTACAATGTTCATACATCCTTCTCCAACTCCGAAAGAGAAACACTTGACTAACGAACTGGTTGACCGGGCAACAGTCACAACAATTCATTAACATCAACAAAACCCAGTAACAGTGATTCGACATCACTGCATACTGGAAGTGTTGCAGTCCTCTACAGTACTCTACCATGCTACATTGAGCTCCAGTATCCTGGGCCCTGGTCTCATGAGCCCCGGTCTCCTGGACCCCAGTATGCTGTACCTCTGTCTAATTAGCCCCGGTATCCTGAGTCCCGGTGTCCTGAGTCACGGTCTCCTGGACCCAAGTCACATGAGCCCCAGTATCATGAGCCCCAGTAAACATGAGCTTCAGTCTCCTGGACCCCAGTCTCCTGAGCCCCGGTCTCCCAAGAATGAGATTTTCTGAATCTCATCGGAAATTTCTGATGAGAATTTTCATTGAGATTTTGATGAGAATTCTCAATAAATTTTTGTTGAGAACTGACAGGGAAATTTCTGTCGAATATTTCCAATGTCAATTTATGTCGTAAATTTTCAATCTTTTGATGGTTATTGATGAAAATTGTAGTTGAGAATTTCCGATGGAAATTTTGGTTTGAAATTTCGATGAAAAATTTCCATTTTGAAAATTCACTGAACATCATCATTGGGAATCACGACAGAGATTTCTGTCGGAAATTATCGATGAAAATTCCTGTCGAAAATTATCTATGAAGAGTTCAGTTCCAAATTTTCATTGATCGTCATCATTAGGAATTTTTTATGAAAACATCAGTCTATTATCAACGATGAAAATTCCTGTCGAAAATTTTCAATGAAAATTCTCGTAACAAATAATCAATCGGAGTTCCTGTCAAAAATTTTCGATCATGGAAATGAAAATTTATGTTGAAAATTTCTAATGGAAATCAATGTCAAATATTTGCGATGAAAATTTTTGTAGACAATCTTCAATGATTATTCCTCTCGGAAATTGCGATGAAAATTTCTGTTGAAAGTTTCCATGACAATTTTCGATGAAAATATCTCGTTGAAATTTTTCATTCGAAAATTTTCAATGAAAATTTTGGCTCATACTTTGGTTCAGGAGACCGAGGCTTCATGAGCCATGATCTAGCTTAATGGCTTCATGACTGGGGCTCAGAAGAGTGAGGCTCATGTGATCGGCTCAGGAGACCGGGGCTCAAGATCTGGGGTCCGGGAGACCGGGGCACAGGATACTGATTTCCAGGAGACCAAGGCTCGGGATACCGGTTTCCAGGAGACCGTGTCTCAGGACACCGGGGTTCAGCATACTGGGGTCCGGGAGACCGGGGTTCAGGAGCTCGGGGTCGGACATTTTCAATTATGGAAATGAAAATAATTGTTGGAAAATTTCAATGGAAATCAATGTAAAATATTTACGATGAAAATATCTGTAGACAATTTTCAATGATTATTCCTGTCGAAAATTAGTGATGAAAATTTCAGTTAAAAATTTCCAATGAAAATTCTTGCTCAGACCTGGGCTCAGGAGACCGTTGCTCCATGAGCTATGAACTGGCTACATGACAGTGACCGGGGCTCAGGAGACCGTAACGTAGTTTTTGGTGCTCAATCCATCGTAAAGCTATCAACAAATCTCCGTGACACGTGAAGTTTACCCAAGGACTTTACCCTTCTAACACCTACGACTCTCCGAGTACTAGCGAAAGCAACTTGGGCATTTTTCTTCACGGAATTAGTCTTCACGGTATGTTACAAGATGAGCAGTTGACAGCGCGAAGTGAAACTCCATGACATTGCGAACCATTCACCGAACGCTCATCATTATCGGTGATCCTACCAAAACTTGATACTTCTTGAACAAATGAATCACAAACCAATTCAAAACTAAGGCAAACACTTGCTGGCGTCATAGAGAGGGCCACAAAATCAGGAACCAACGAGCTAGGTGGCATCCAACAATCAGATAGTGACCGATTCTAACCACATGGTTGTTGAGCGTCAAGAACGGGGTTGGGACGGGAATATAAATACATGCCAACACTGTCAATGAATGCCACAATCATCCGGTGGAGGCGCTAGTGAGTGTACGTGATATCAACAAAAATGAAAATTCTGAAAAAATATATTCTCTGGAAGTTTTCGACAATAATCAACATCGAAATCTTTCAATGTGAAAGGACAGAAGGTGGAATGGTAGAACGGACGATCCGAGATCTGGACGATTCAGGATTCGGTCGAGTTAGGAATCGGTCGAATTTTGAATCGTACGAGCTTGGAATAGGTCGTTTGAAATCGGCCGAGTTCGGAATCGGTCCAGTTTTGAATCGCTTGAGCTCGGAATTATTGATAGATCTCTGTATGGATGCATATATATATACTTCTTCATCCACTTTTTCCACTTCCATTCCATGTACTTCTCTATAATCCTTCCCAATTCTATTGCTTAATTCATCGCATCATGATTTGAATGATGTCACTTGTGATCTATCCGTACGCAATTGGAAATATCAAATAATCATATTCACTCGTCGCTGGTGCGCCGTGTGAATGTAATCCAATTGTGCGATGTATATTTTTCCATGGATTTTCAATTTTCGACCAATTTTCGGAGGAATCAGTGTTAACACAGTACGATGATGAAGTGTGCATTTCTATCAGCTGGAGCCGGTTATATCGACTGATAACAAGTGAATTCAGCAATGATAGGTGGGAGAATTGGTTATCACCCTTGTCAATTCTTGTTATTTCCTCACCATAGATAATGATTGATCAATTGATAATTAATTAATGGTTGGTATATCCTGCTCTCAGTTAGTAAATGGAAGTTCTATTGAAAACACGGCATTTTTAGGAGGCGTAACAGAAGAATAGAAAGTTGAGGTCGAGCCTAATCGTCAATATCAAATATATGGAACAACTGTCTTCACGAACGATCAAACACAACTACCACACACTCAAGTTCTTGGGACAATGTGATTCCATGTGTACTCTCGTGAACTTCCGACTGTGGAATCCGTCAAGGCCTGAATGACCGCTTTGAATACCGACCCACCAGCAGCACATGATGTTTTTTCCTTGTCAAGTTTCCAGTAGTACACTGAATACTGCACTACTATAACATCACGTTTGCTATACCAAGCGAATAGCAAACCAAGATAACCTCGATGTTCACTCAGTATTGACAGGCGAGGAAATGTGAACTCACATCCACTGGATCGAGGGGAACAGGGTTAGGGGGTCAAAAATTTTCCGGAAACTCGATGGAGGCCTGAACAGCTGTACTACAGAAAGATTGATTAGGATTCCCGCTGCTTCTAACCGGGAGAGCACTGCCTGGAAGTCTCAAACATGCTTCGCTGCCATGTTCGAAAACACGAGAGCATCGTTCGAATTTGACATCGTCCATCAAAGTCTTGTACGTTGCAGACCCGAGTTGCTTCCGCTAGTATATATGATATATATTCATATATATATATATATATATATATATATATATATATATATATATATATATATATATATATATATATATATATATATATATATATATATATATATATATATATATATATATATATATATATATATATATATATATATATATATATATATATATATATATATACATATATATATATATATATATATATATATATATATATATATATATATATATATATATATATATATATATATATATATATATATATATATATATATATATATATATATATATATATAGGGTCATTCTATGAGGAATCACCCAATTTTCAGAAAATTGGTTGCTCATGGAATTTATATTTTTCAGATATTTTGTATGCTTATTGACACTCATGTCCTGAGCTCAAAAACACTTACCTTGAAAAGTTTGTGCGTACTGTTTCCAAAATATGGGGCGTCAAAGTTTGGCTCCAAGTCCGATTTTAGCTCCGTTAAGAATCTGCGCTAACTGTTGGTGTTCCTATACCGTTTAAGATATCAAAGTTCAGTAAATTGCAAACAATTGAGGATGTTCCATTCTGTCTAATATAGTCTTCTGTTCAATCATTCTTGTCGATTTCTGTTCTCTGTGGGAGGTCAAGGCTTTTTTGGCAATTTTGAGGCCCATTTTCACCAAGAAGGGATCAAAAATACAAAAAAGTGAAATGACAGCCCTAAACTGGACTCATGTGTTAACAATTATCAATGGTTACTTTTATGTTTTTTGTCTCCTTCATGATTAAAAAAAATTAATAATATCAGAAAAAGTCAAATTTGGTCATTTTTGACCCCAATTTTCATCCACTTTTCTAGGCATAATACTAAGAGAGCTGTTCAATTCTCAAATATGGTGGTTTTGACAAGTATTGAACATTTTTTATTTTCTATACCGAAGGAAAAAACACAGAGAAACTTACAACATCAGAAGATCAGATATTACTTGTTACAAATTAGGTACTTCCAGATTTTTACCTGGTCACCCTCTGGGTGAAAAGTGGGGTGAAAAATGACCAAATTTGACTTTTTCTGATATCATTGATTTTTTTTAAGCATGAAGGAGCCAACAAAACATAAAAGTAACCATTGATTATTGTAACACATGAGTCTAGTTTAGGGCAGTCATTTCACTTTTTCGTTTTTTCGATCCCTTCTTGGTGAAAATGAGCCTCAAAATTGCCCAAAGAGCGATTATTGACCTTGACATTTGATCTCCCACAGAGAACAGGAATCGACAAGAATGATTGAACAGAAGAATATATAAGACAGAATGGAACATCCTCAATTGTTTGCAATTTACTGAACTTTGATATCTTGAACGGTATAGGGAACTGTAGTAGGCCTACCCGCGCATATTCGGGTTCTTTCGCTTGAAACACGCCCATTGGATTAACATGGGGGCACATCTTTAAAACGCCACAGTTTCTTTACTACTGCAGCTACACGAAAAAAAAATCACATCGCCATGTTCGCTGGCCTTTTCTTATCGTCAAGAGAGCCATACACCAATTCAAAACGTTAACAAATTCAAACTATTTGATGAACAAAAACACCTTGTAATTGCAACGTCGAAAACTTGTACTCAACCGCTCCGTTCCGCGCACGTAAGTGACTGTAAACTCGAAATATTGCAACGCTCAAATGACGGTGATGCCAAGCGTCCCGACTGCTTCTACGGTGTGTCACGGCCCATACGATATTTTTGCCTCGACATGCGCATCACACGTTCATGGAGGCATTAATAGATCTTATTTCAAAATGGTGTGTTGTTGTGTTCCCGAGTGCTCATTATCAAGCTCAAATTCAACACAGAGCTTTTACAGATTTCCTACGGATCAAAAAGAGTGTACGAAATGGATATAACTTATAAGGTAAGCGCTCACTTGCACTTTTTTTCTCGTAAATAGCATTAATCAGATATATTTCGTACTATTCTTATCGACCTCTAACCTATATTTTTTGAATGGCATTTGAACCGCCATTTTCAAAACTGAACTTTGCGAACATCAACGAAGAAACAGGAAACGGAACTGCTTTTCGTCTATCTCTCTCATACGTTCGCTTGGCAACGTTGCAATTACAAGGTGTTTTTGTTCATTAAATAGTTTAAATTTGTTAACGTTTTGAATTGGTGTATGGCTCTCTTGACGATAAGAAAAGGCCAGCGAACATGCCGATGTAATTTTTTTTCGTGTAGCTGCAGTAGTAAAGAAACTGTGGCGTTTTAAAGATGTGCCCCCATGTTAATCCAATGGGCGTGTTTCAAGCGAAAGAACCCAAATATGCGCGGGTAGGCCTACTACAGTTCCCTATAGGAACACCAACAGTTAGCGCAGATGCTTAACGGAGCTAAAATTGGGCTCGGAGCCAAACTTTGACGCCCCATATTTTGGAAACGGTACGCACAAAATTTTTAAGATAAGTGTTTTTGAGCTCCGGACATGAGTGTCAATGAGCATACAGAATATTTGAAAAATCTAAATTCCATGAGCAACCATCATTGTGTGATTGCTGCTGGAATGACCCTATATATATATATATATATATATATATATACATATGAATGTATATATATTCACATGTTTACATATTTATTTATTCATTACAGATTGTTCATGAAACAGGTGGTAATTGTTACTATACCTGATGAAATTACATTCAAACATAATCGATATAATTATACTTCATTTTTTTCATAGCTCTCTTCTTAAATCACCAATCTTCGTTATGTTCTTGATATCTTCTTCCAATTCATTCCATTCCCGCGTCGTTCTTTGTATAAATCCATATTTACCTACTTCTCTATCCACTTTTTCCACTTCCATTCATACCCCTACCCTTGTACTTCTTTGTAATCCCTTTCCAATTCTATTGCTTAATTCATCCCATCCTGTAAATTCATTCTTGACTCTAACAAAATTGCACATTCTTTCTATTTGTCTTCGTTTCGCCAAATTGTCCCATCCCATTTCCTCAATCATTTTACCGGGTCTTTCTATAACTTTTTAAACCACATCCTTATCGTTCCTGATGATCTTCCAGCGCTTCTCTCTCCCCAATACTCTTCTTGCAGCAACCCTTTGGACGTTCTCCTCAGCCTTTATTAGTCCAACTTCATGCGGATCCCAGACTGAACTAGCACACTCAAGCATTGGCCGAATCAGACTCATGTATGCCTTCTCTTTTATTTTCATCCCTGTCCCCTTCAACTGCCTCATGATAAAATTTAAGGATCGTATTCCCTTTTTTGAGATATTTCTTACATGTTCCTCCCAACATAAGATTTTATTTATGTAAAGTCCAATATATTTATATGCTTCTACTTCCTCAAGTGTGGAATCTCCCATTTTATAAATTTTATTCAATTTTTTCTTGTTACTGCTGCTAGAGAAGTGCACCACTTTACATTTTCCAACATTTAGTCCCATTAAATTTATTTTAACCCATTCATTAATTCTGTCCAAATCTCCTTGTAACTGATTTTCCTCCCTCTCACTCCTAATGGTGCTATACAGTCATCAGCAAATAGACGAATTCATGATTGAATTCCGATTTGAAGATCGTTTATGAATATATTGAATAGAAGGGGTCCAATTGGCAATTACATTTCCTTGTGGTACCCCAGAGGTAACTTTTACCATATCAGAAATTTCATCACCTACTTTCACTTTTTGTGATCTATCTTTTAAGAAGGACTCCACCCATCTTGTTATCCTCTCATGTTTTGTTATTTGTTTCAACTTTGAAATCAGAAGTTTATGAGGTACTTTGTCAAAAGCTTTTTCAAAATCCAAAAAGACGGCAGATATTTTACCCCCCTTGTCTAAAGTATCAGACAGTTCCTGCGTGAATCCTTGCAGTTGGTGGTTGCAGTTGGTTATTTATATACATATATATATATATGTATAAATATATATATATATATATATATATATATATATATATATATATATATATATATATATATATATATATATATATATATATATATATATATATATATATATATATATATATATATATAGTTATATATATATATATGAATTATATATTATATAGTATATATATATTTATACATTAAATATATCATGACAATATATTGAAATCAGATGGACTTGAAGGAAAATAAATTGGAAATAAATGATTCGTTGTTTTCATTGATAGCTCCCATGACTGTGATCTGAGTATTGTTGAACAATATCTTCTGAGGTGTGAAGGAACCTTATGACCTAATTCATCTCTATGTCCATATTCCATCTCCACTCGTCTTTTTTTTCTAGAAAGTTGGAGGCTCTCCGAGTTGAAATGTATAATATGTGAAATTATTTCCCATTCAGGAATACACGTGTTTCATCTACTATTTAGTTCAATCTTTCATTCGTTCATTTCATCCAAATGTATGACAACATCATCATTGATTATAACCGATGACAATTCCACTAGAAAATTTTCAATGGTAATTTTTGATGAATATTTTTGTTAATAATTTTATATGACATTACCCTCGATCTTCATTGAACAGTTTCATCGAAAACTTCCATTGAACATCATCGAAAATTACCGATATAAATAATTCTCGCGAATATTCAATGAAAATTCCTGTCGAAAATTGTCAATGAATAAATATTCTAGACAAAATTTTCTGTCGAGATCACTCACTCAATTTTAATTGAGAATTTTCGGTTGTAATTTCCATTGAACATTCACATTGAAAATACAAAACGAAAATTTTTGTCGAAAATTTTCAATGTAAAATCGAAAATCTTCATCGAAAAAAATTCCAATGGAAATTCCCATCTATAATTTTCAATGTAAAATCTAGTAGAAAATTCACAATGAAATTTCCTGTCGATGAAGTTCAATGAACATTTTTGTCGAAAATTGAAAACGATGATTTTTGATGAGAATTTTCGTGAGAAATTATCATTGACATTTTGTTCTCGAAAATTCCAATTCTTTCAATTGTTTCATTGAACAGTTTCATCGAAATTAATCATCATTGAAAAAAATTTAAATCATAATTGATGTCGATTATCAGGGTTAATGATTATTCTTGTCGGAAATTCCGAATGAAAAGTTCCCATCGACAATTTTCGATAGAAAGTTTCAACTGATGATTTTTGATAAGAATGTAAATGGAAAAGTGATGATCGAAGGAAATTTCAAAATTCTAAACTAATTTCATGAAAAATTCTCAACAATTCTCATTTTAAATGTAACTACACGAATTTTCATTGGGAATTTTCGACAAAAAATTCATAGAAAATTCTCAATGGTTGTGAATTTAAAATCGGAAAATTGTAATTTGCGATAGAAATTTCTGATACGAATTCGAGTTGAAAATCATCTACCTGATTTTTCAACAAAAATTTTCGGGTAAAATTTTTGAAAACTTTTGCAGAAATTTCATTGGAAATTTCCTACAAAATTTTTACGTGATTCTTGAAAATGATGTCCACTGAAAACTGTCCACTGAAAACTGTCCACTGACGGGAATTTGAATTGGAAATATCAGACAAAATACACTGGAAATTCTCATTCAAAATTTCCAACAGAAATTTTCAACGCAAATTTTCTGTTGAAATCTTCGAAATATATTCATATTGCAAATTTTCGATGAAGATCAATGAAAGTTCTCGATGAAACTGTTCAATGAAAATAAAGAATACGAATTCCCGGAAAAATTGTCATTCATAAATATTGATGGAAATATTCATTCAAAATTTATGACTTGAATTGTTATAGAAAATTTTCATGTATGATGTCGTTGTCGATTTGGTTGGAGTGATGGGATTTATTATTGAGAATTTTTGTTGAAAATTGACAAGGAAATCCTATCGAAAATTTTCAATGAAAGTTTTTGTCGTGAAGTTTCAATGAAAAAATCTTTCAAAAATTATCAATGAAAATTTCAGTTGAGAAATTCCAATGGAAATATTCATTTGAAATTCCGAGGGAAAATTTTAATTTCAAAAATTCATTGAACATCATCATTGGAAATTACAATAGAAATTTTTTCGGGAATAATCAATGGAAATTCCTGTCAAAAATTTTCTATGGAGAGTTTCGTTCGAAATTTTCATTGATCATCATCATTGAAAATTTTTATTGAAAATATAAGTCCAAAATTTTCGATGAAAATATTAGTCTAAAATATTCGATGAAAATATTAGTCTAATATTTTCGATGAAAATTCCTGTCGGAAATTTTCAATGGAAATTCATGTCAAAATGAATCAATGGAAGTTCCTGTCATATATTTTCAATCATGGAAATGAAAATTTATGATGAAATTTTTCAATGAAACTCATGTCAAATATTCACGATGAGAATCTATGAAAAACAATTCTCAATTATTATTTGCGTCGAAAAATTGCGATGAAAGAACTGTTAAAAATTTCCAATGACAATTTTTAGCATACTCACAGGGACTCAGAATAGTGGGGTCCAGGAGATTGGCACTCAGGATACTGGGATCCAGGAGACCGAGGCTCAGGAGACTGGGGTTCTGAAGACCGGGGCACAGGATACTCCGGCTCACGAGACCTGGACTCAGGATTCTGAGGCTCATGAGACCAATGAAAAGGAGACCGGAGTCCAGCATACTGGGATCCGGGAGACCGGGGCTCAGGAGAACAGGGCTCAGGACACCGGGGCTCAGAAGACAAGGACTCGGGTGATCGGAGTCGAGGAGACCGGGGCTCAGGTGACCTTGGCCCAGAAGACCGGGGCTCAGGTGACTCAGGATCGGAAGACCGAGGCTCAGGTACCGAGGCTTAGGAGACTGGGGCTCAGGATACCAGGCTCAGGATACCGGAGTCCAGGAGACCGCGGCTCAGGAGACGGGGGCCAGAAATACGGGGCGAAGAATACTGAGGCTCATGAGACCGGTGCTTAGGATACTGGGGCTCAGGTTACTGGGGCTCAAGCGCCCGGGTTCCATTGGACTGAGGCTCAGGAAACCGAAACAGAGGACACTCGGGCTCAGGATACTTAGGGCGGGAGACCGGGTCCCAGGAGGGCTGGGCTGAGGACACTGAAGCTCAGGAGTCTGGGGAGAGGACACTGGGGCTCAGGAGACCGAAGCTCGAGATAGTGGGGTCCAGGAGACCGTGGTTTAGTAGACTGGGGCTCAGGAGACTGGGATACTTGAGTCCAGGTGACTGGAGCTCATGAGTCCATGCTTCTTCTGTGAGTCTCTCCTCTCACGCTGAGCAGCGAAGTCTCTCACTGTTTCCTGTCGGTTACGTGAATACCCGTCCCTCTCGTATGCTCCGTTCTCTTACCCACGTCGATTGTTGTCCTCGTTCAGATGTCGAAAGGCTTGTAGCTTGTACGCATGGAGACCTGGCGAGTACCCTGTTGCCACGCACGTAGCCGACCGGAGAGCGAGAAGGATCTAATGGGATCGTCGATCCCGGGGGACGGTGTGCCACCTCAATGCACAGTTACTGCTCTGTGTGATTGAAATGCTGAACGAATCAAGCTCTGCTTTGAACTTTCCACGTGTTTCAACTCCTCCTGCAGTGTTCGTTCATGTACGTCTCCCCAATGCTGAGTATGCTGTAAGAAAATCACAAAATAATCGATGAAAAAAAAATCGACAATAATCCCCGGAAGTTCGTGTCAGAAATATTCAATTTTAGTAATGAAAATTTATGTTGAAAATTTTTGATGGGAATCGATGTCAAATATTCACGATGAAAATTTCAGCAGACAATTTTCAATGAGTATTCCTGTCGAAAATTTGCGATGAAAATTTCTGTTTAAAATTTCCAATGACAATTTTCGATGAAAATTTCTGTTCGAAATTTCCAATGACAATTTTCATCGGAATTTCCAATGACAATTTTCAATTAAAATATTTTGTTGACCTTTTTAATTCGAAAATTTACGGTATGAATTTTCAATGAAAATTTTGACTCAGACCCTGGCTCACGGGACCGGAGCATATGAGCCATGAACTGGCTTCATGACTGGGGCTATGGAATGTGGAGCTAATGTGACTGTGCTAAGGAGAGCAAGAATCAGGATACTAAGGTCCAGGAGACCGAAGGTCAGGAGTCTGATGTCCAGGAGACCAGGGCACAGATCACCGAGGCTCAGGATAACGGGTCTCAGGATACTGGGGCTCATAAGACCGGGGCTCAGGAGACCGGAACCCAGGAGACCGGAGCTCAGGAGACCGGGGACGAGGAGACCGAGGCTCAGGACACTGGAGCTAAGAGGACCTCGACTCAGAAGACCGGGGCTTTTGAGACGGGGGCTCAGGATTCTGGGGTCCCGGAGACCGTGGTTCAGGAGACCGGAGTGAAGATGACCGCGACTCAGAAGACCGATGCTCAGGAGATCAAGGCACAGGAGACCAGGGCCCAGGAGACCTAAACATGAACTCAGGAGATCGGGGTCGAAGAGACCGAGGCTCAAGACACTGGAGCTAAGAGGACCTCGGCTCGGAAGACCGGGGCTCATGAGACGGGGGCACGAGATACTGGGTCTCGGATACTGGGGTGCAGGCGACCGGGGCTCACGATCCTGAAATCCAGGAGATTGGGGCTCAGGAGTAGAGAGTGAAGAAGACCGCGACTCAGAAGACCGTGACTGAGAGGACCGGGGCTCAGGAGACCAGGACCCAGGAGACCGGGGCTCAGAAGACCGGGGTCAAGAAAACCGGGGTCGAGGAGACCGGGATCGAGTGGACCGAGATCGAGAAGACCGAGGCTCAGGTCACTGGAGCTCAGAAGTCTCAGGCTTAGGTCACCGGGTATCAGGATACCGGGTCACAGGATTCTTGGGACCAGGTTCCGGGGCTCAGGATACTGGGGCTCATGAGGTCAAGGCTCAGGATAATGGGGCTCATGTGACTGGGATTCAGGAGACTGGGACTCAGGACACCGTGGTTCAGAACACTGGGATTCAGGATACTGGGGGCACGAGACCAGGTCTCAGGAGGCCGGAGCTCAGAAGACTGATGCTCAGGCGTCTGAAGATCAGGACACTGGGGCTCAGGAGAGCGAAACTCATGATACTGGGTCACTCTCATTTATTCGGACTGCTCAATAGTGCAATAGTTCTCGATACTTTCAATACTGCGGCTTCATCAAATCACCTATTCCGAAGGAATCTCTCTTAGAGAACCTCTATTTCGACTGCCAACTTATTTCACACAGTCTGCACTCCTACTTGTGCGAGAATTGCAGATCAAGTTCGCCCGTGGACAGTCATTCTCTGCCCTCCGACGAAATTTCACCAAGTTTTATTTGTACGACTTTCTCAATTTACCTCCGCCGATGGACACCCCATTCTGCCCGCCAACCAATATTCGCAAACCAAGACTTCGTTTTGTGCGGCAATCTCATATCGAGTCCGTTCGCGGGCAGCTTGTCCCTGCCAGCCAACTGAATTTCACAAGTCCTGCAATGCAACTAACCCAACCAATTTTCACAAGCCCGGACTGTGACTTGTTCGGCGATCTCATATCGAGTTCTCTCGCGGACAGCTAGTCTCTGCCTGCCAACTGAATTTCACAAGTCCCGCACTTCAACCTGTGCGGCTAGGTGAATTCACCTTCGTTGGCGGAACCCTCGTTCCTCCCGGAAACCAATTTCTCCAAGTCCGGACTTCGACTTGTGAGGCAATCTCAATTCGAGTTCGCCCGCGGACAGCCCTGCTCTGCCCGCTAACTGAATTTCACAATGACCTGCTCCGTTAAACGATAGGCGCGATGGAACAAAAGGAGCAAGAGCCACAACTGACAATGTGGTGTTCGGCTGATGTTCGTTCATATAGACGGGACGCATTTTACAAGAAGTGGTCACTTGTGTTGATGCTATGTCAGCCATACAATGTCATGCTCAGCGTTTTGCGGTAAGGGTGAATAATACGTCAGAAAGTCCCTTCATGATTACCGTGCAGATAGTGACCTGCACTTTTAAAGCGCGATTGAACCGAAGAAGCAGAAGCGTTGGGGTTTTGGCGGTTGTTCATTCAACAGAGGCACACACGAGTATGCTGGCGGCAGTGTTACTTAAGGTACCGTCGACATCTATGGGTGACCCGATGTTTTTCGGGTGAGTGCAGAACTACTCGCAGGGCAGTCCAGAGATGATCGGTGCCTTCTGCTCCATGTGTGCGGAGTGTTATTGACCTGTTGTTGTGTGTGTTGTTGCTGCGCGAGTGCTGAATGAGAACCGGACGGAGAAGATGATCAATGAGACACATCGAGACTTCACAAACTTCCGCGTTGACAGATCGAATTGCGGGAGAAGTCACAAATGTTGATGCTAAGCCTGGCTTTCAATGTGTTGCAAGGCGTTGTCGTGAATACCGTTGCTTACCGAAGGAAGAATGTGATCTAGAAAAATCAGGTGTACACTCGGAAAAAAATGAAAAATAATCACAAAAAATCCGAAAAAATCAAGAAAAATAGAAAATATGGGAAAAAACACAGAAAATCAGAAAAATCGAGGAAAATCACGAAAAATCAAGAAAAATCAGGAGAATACTGAAAATCGAGACATTCACAAGAAATTACGAAAAACAACCAGAAAAATACGTGTGCACTCGATGAAAAATCGAAAATATTCACGAAAATTGAAAAAATCAAGAAAAATGAGGAAATAAAAAGAATCAGAGAAAATCGGAAAAATCAAGAAAAATCAGAAAAAATCACGAAAATCGGAAGAATCACTAAAAATAGTAAGAATTACGGAAAATGAAAAAAAAAACGAAAAATCACGAAGTATCACGGAAAATCAGAAGAATCAAGTATGATCGGAAGAATCACGAAGAATCAAAAGAATCACGACAAATCACTGAAAATCAAGAAAAAAAGAAAAATCACGAATCATCGAAAGAAATGATTCCACATCGAAATAAGTTGAGGAAATCACAGACAATTACAAAAATGGGAAAAAAAAATCACGAAACACAACAACTGCAACCCTTATTTGACTGTAACTCTCAATAGCATTTCTAATTAGCGTGCAAAGAGTTGAGCATAAGCGATTCGGTCTCACACTCACATGAAAGAGATATCGAGTGTAGAGATATCGATTGATGAAGAGTTTCTGTTGAAATTTGTATGGAAAATTTCCATCGAAAATCATCATTGGATATTTCGATGAACCTCTATGACGAAAATGTTTGACATCAATGAGGTGGTATTGATTTGAATTTTCATAGTGAATTTATGACAGGAATATTCATTGAAAATTCCAGACCACAATTTACATCGACATTTCCGATGTTGTTCAATGACAATATTCGATATTTTTTTTTCCAAATAATAACCCCATCGAAAATATCTGACAGTTATCTTCATTGAGATTTATCAACAAAATTGAGATCGACATTCTCATCATTGTTCTTTGATAATTACCGAAAGAAATTTTCCATCAACATTCCTATCAAAAATTATCATTGGAAATTTTCAATGAAAATTTCAATTGAGAATTGTCGATAGGAATTTTCATCCGGAATTTTCGACAAGAGTTCTCATTGAACCTGATTTTCGACATCAATTTTGATTAAATTTTTTTCAATGCTGATTAATTTTGATGAAACTGTTCAATGAAAATTGAGAATGGTAATTTTTTAGAACAAAATGTCATTGATGATTTCTCACGAAAATTCTCATTAAAAATCATCGTTGAAAATTTTCGACAAAAATTTTCATTGAACCTCATGGACAGGAAATTTCATTGTAAATTTTCTACAAGATATAACATTGCAAAATTTTGATAGGAATTTCCATTGAAATTTTTAACAATGAAGATTTTCGATTTTACATTGGAAATTTTCGAGAAAAATTTTCGTTTTTAATTTTCAATGTGAATGTTCAATGGAAATTACAATCGAAAATTCTTAATTAAAATTGAGTGAGTGATCTCGACAGAAAATGTTGTCGAGAATATTCCTTGAAAATATTCGACATGAATTTTCATTGAATATTCGGAGAATTATTTATATCGGAAATTTTCAATGATGTTCGATGAAAGTTTTCGATGAAACTGTTCAATGAAGATCGAGTATAATGTCATTTATGATTATTAACAAAAATATTCATTAAAAATTACCATTGAGAATTTTCTAGTGGAATTGTCATCGTTAATCGTCAATGATGATGTTGTCATACATTTGGATGATTTGAAGGAATAACAAGAGTGGAGAGCCCAATGTTGATCTCCAACTTTCTAGAAAAAAAAGGCGAATGGAGATGAAATATGGACTTAGAGATGGAATAGGTCATAAGGTTCCTTCATGCCTCAAGAGATATTGTTCAATAATACTCAAATCACACTCAGGAGAGCTTCCAATGAAAACTACGAATCATTCATATCCAATTTATTTTCCATTATGTCCATCTGATTATATTATATTATCATAATATATATGATTATATGTATATATATATATATATATGATTATATGTATATATATATATATATATATATATATATATATATATATATATATAGAGAGAATGTCATTTTATTGTGATGGCTGTCCGCAATAGCGGGATACCAAGATGGTACAGCGTAAAAATCAATACATTAGTACGATGGTTTTACAAAATTGATATAAAATTGATTACAAAAAATCCTGAAATATTATAAAATTAATTTAATTAAAGGTATATAACAAAAGTATGAAAATGAAAAAAGACATTATCAAGATTATTTGAAAATTGAAATTATTTGAAAGAACATAAATGGTGCTGTAAAAGACCTAGTGAATTTATCAAAACTGAAAGTACAATACTTCTCAATAATACCTTCT
>OU015464.1:35343862-35363862 GCA_907164805.1 Brachyptera putata
GTGTGATGTGAATGATGATTATGAATTAAGGGTTCCTTCCTATTCGGCTCAACAATTTGACAAGTCGCACACTGCGAATTCTAGTCAGCGTCCGTAAGAAACCGCCGTGGCTGCCGAGAATATGGCAGAGCTCCACTGTCAGAACCAGACCACGGAGTGTCAAGGCAGCCATACCTGGAGACATGCGACATGGATCGCCGGTATCCTGTGCCCTGGTCTCCTGAGCCCTGGTCTTCTGTACCGCAGTATGCTGAACCCCAGTCTCATGAGCCCCAGTATGATGAGCCCCGGTGTCCTGAGCCAAGGTCTGAGCCAAAATTTCCATTGAAAATTCACATAGAAAATTTTCGAATAAAAAATGTCAAGAAAATATTTTCATGGAAAATTGTCATCAATAATTCTCAATGGAAATTCTCATCGCAAATATTTGACATTGATTTTCATCAAAAATTTTCAACAGAACTTTCCATCAAAAATTAGCAATGATCATGTTCGATGAAAATTACCGATGAGAACTTTCCTTGTCAATTCTCAACATAAATTTTCATTTGCTTCATTGTAAATTTTGGTAGGAACTCCCATTGATCATTTTTGACAGGAATTTTCATTGAAAATTTCTGACTGGAATTTTCATCGAAAAATTTAGACAAATATTTCCATATTCTCAATGATGATGATCGATGAAAAATTTGAACAAAACTTTTCATAGGAAATTTTCGACCAGATTATTCGATTATTTCCGACCACAATTTCTATTTTGATTCCCAATGATGATGTTCAGTAAATTTAGAAAATAAAAATTTTCCATGAAAATACCAAACAAAATTTTCATTGAAATTTCTCAACCAATATTTTCAAATTTTTGAAAGAGAATTTCATTGATTTACGACAGGAATTTTCTTGTCAATTTTCAACAAAAATTCTCATGAGAAAATTTTCAACGAAAATTTTGGAGAAAATTGTCAATGTTATTTTTTGTCAATTGACAAGGAAAATCCTGTCGTGAATTTCCAATGAAAATTTTCGCCTCAAATTTCCAGTGGGTATATCTTTCAAAAATTTTCAATGAAAATTTTTATGGTAAATCTTCAATGAAAGTTTTTGATGTACATTTTCAATGAAATTATCTTTCAACAATTTGAAAATATTGGTTGAGAATTTTTAATGAAACTTTTTCCATGAAAATTTCAGTTGAGAATTTTCAATTGAATTTTTGGTCGATATATTCATGAAAAAAAAATTTTGAAATCCATATTACAGTATCATTGAAAATTACATAGAAGAAATTTGTCGGAAATAATTAATGGAATCCTGTCGAAAATTTGCTATGAAGAGTTTTGTTCAAAATTTTCATAGATCATCATCATTGAGAATTGATTTCGGAAATTCCTGTCGAAAATTTTCATTGAAAATTCTTGTCAAAAATAATCAATGAAAGTTCCAGTCAGAAATTTTCAATTATGGAAATGAAAATGAATGTTGAAGAATTTTAATGGAAATCAATGTCAAATATTTACGTTGAAAATTTCGGTATACAATCATCAATGATTATTCCTGTCGGAAATTTGCGATGAAATTGTCTGTTGTCATTTACTATTTGAAAATTTCCAATGTGAATTTTCAATGAAAATTTTGGATCAGACCTTGGCTCAGGAGACCGGGACGTAGTTTTTGGTGCTCAATCCATCGTAAAGCTTTCAAGAAATCTCCGTGGCACCTGAAGTTCACCCAAGGACTTCTTTCTATTCTTCTGTTACGCCTCTAGAAAATGGCGTGTTTTCTGTGGAACTTCCATTTACTAACTGAGAGCAGGATATACCAACTATTAATTAATCATCAGTTGATCAATCATTATTTATGGTGAGGATATAACAAGAATCGACAAGTGTAAAAAACCTATTCTTCCACTTATTATTGCTGCATTCACTTGTTATCAGTCGATATAACCGGCTCCAGCTGATAGTGATGCACACTCCATCATCATACTGTGTTAACATTGATTTCTTCGAAAATTGGTCGAAAATTGAAAATCCATGGAAAAATTTACATCGCACAATTGGATTATATTCACTCGTCGCTGGTGCGCCGATAATATGATTATTTTATATTTTATTGCGTGCGGATAGATCATAAGTGACATCAATCAAATCAGGATGCGATGAATTAGGCAATAGAATTGGAAAGAATTATGAAGAAGTACATGGAATGGAAGTGGAAAAAGTGGATAGGGTAAGTAGTTTTATATGCATTCATACAAAGAATTATCAATAATTCCAAGCTCTAGCGATCCAAAACTCGACCGATTCTGAACTCGACCGATTCCAAACTCGACCGATTCCAAGCTCGTACGATTCAAAACCCGACCGATTCCAAACTCGACCGAATCCTGAATCGTCCAGATCTCGGATCGTCCGTTCTATCGTTTCACCTGCTTCGGTCAAGTTCGGAATCGATCGAGTTTGGACGTAGAAGTAACTTTTAATTGTCCACTTACATTGAAAGATTTCGATTTTAATTATTGTCGAGAACTCCCTAAGAAAATATTTTGTGAAAATTTTCGATGTACATTTTGGTTGGAAATTCTTAATAAGAATATTTGTCGACAATTTGTGTTGGAGATTTATTTTGAGAATTTTCACTGAAGATTTGTGTGGTACATATTTGCTGGCACTTGGAAATTTTAATCGGAAAAGTTTATGAAAATTTTGTCGAAAATTTTCAATGAAAACTTTGGAGGGAATTTACTGTTAGAAATCATCGATGACATTTTTTTTGAAATTTTCATTTCCAATTTTCATTGAAAAGTTTCATCGAAACATTTCAATGAACATCATTGAACATTTCCAATGAATATTCCTGTCGAAAATTTCCAGTGGAAATTATTGTTGAGAATTTTCATGTAGAATTTATGTTGAAAAATTCCATTGAACATCATCATTAGATATTAGGATGAAAATTTATGTCGAAAATATTAGATTCAAATTCCTGTCGAAAATTGATATTGGAAATTCAAGTCAAAAAGTTCCAATAAAAGTTCTAGACAAAAATTTTCAATGGAAATTCCTGCCGAAATTTTACAATGAGATTGACAATTGTTGAAAATTTCCAATGATAATTCTTGTTGAATATTTTTTATGACTATTTTCATCGACAATTTGCATCGAACATTCAAATTGGAAATTACCGACCGTTTAAGTCGGAAATTCCAAATCGAATTAACTGTAGAAAATTTATGTTGAAAATTCTTGTGAAGGATTCTCAATGGAAATTCCTGTTAAAAATTTGAATGGGAATTCCTGTTGACAATTTGAATGAAAATTCTTCGCGGAAATTATTTTGATTTTTTTTTTCAAAATTAGTCATACTTCATGTTTATAGAACAGTTCCATTCTTGATTATCATTGAACAGTTCCATGAGAATTGAGAATTTTTTTCAGATATTCTCAATGAAAATTCCTGTCGAAAATTCTCAATGTGATTTTTTGAAGACAATTTTCAATGAGAATTCTCGAAGATATCATTTATGGAAAATTGTTATTGAAAATTCACATTGAACATCATCAAAAATTTTCAATGAAAATTAACGTTGAAGATTTTCAATGAAAATCCCAGTCGAAAATTTTCATTGAGAAATTTCGATGGAAATTTCCAATGAAAATTTCTGTTGAAAATATTTGTTGACGATTAAAATTTTCATTGAACATCCACTTGAAAATTTCAGACGGAAAGTTTTGTCGTAATTTTTTTTTGAAAATTCTTGTCGAGAATGTTCAATGGAAATTTTTGTCGAAAATTCCAAGTAAAAATTCCTACTGTAAATTTTCATTGCATATTTGTATTGAGAGTTATTGCTTACAATCGGTAATTTTATTGGATAATTTTCAATTGAAATTTTTGTCGAAAATTTCCCATAAAAATTTCTGATAAAAATTTCCGTTAGAAATCTTCAATGACATATTTTGCGATATTTTTATCCTCAATTTTCATCGATCCGTATCGAAGATAATTTTCATCGAAACTTCTGAAGGTAATTCTTCTCGAGAACTCTCAATGGAAATTTTGTCGGAAAAGTTCAATGGAAATTTATGTTGAAAATATTCAATGAAAATTTTTGTTGAAAATTCTCAAGAGAAATGTTTATCGAGGTTAACCTTCCATTGAGCATCAAGCTACGCCCCTGACCAAACCAAAGAGAACATTTCCTCCCCCGGACCCGACGTTGGCATGAACCCACCCCACCCCTCCCCACCACAACTCACCAATAGCAGTTCCCCCACCGCGGCCCCGACACTGGCAACAACCTACCCCACTAACCTAACCAAATACCATTTCCCCCTCCGAACCCGACACAGGAATCAACCTACCCCCTATCCTAACCAATTGGCAAATACCCCCCAGGCCGCGACACAGGCGTTTACCTACCCCCCTGACCAAACCAAAGAGCACTCCACCTCTCCCTCCCCCAGGAAATACTCAACCTCCCATAACTTTTTCTGGAAGATATGAACAAGATTTTCAGGAAACACCAGAAAATCGAAAATCCATCACCAATTGGCCATGCTCAGTGTCAAACTAAAATTACCAAAATTTCTATTCAAATTTATCGAGAGGAACTTTCTTTGGAAATTTTCGACTAGAATTATTATCTGAAATTTTCGACAAGACTTTTCACTGGAACTTTCTGAACATTAATTTTCATCATAATTTTCGACAGAAATGAACATTGAAAATTTTTGCCATAATTTTTTATTGAATATTTCTGATGAGAATTTTCATTGAAAATTTTGAATATTTCGATTCGAATTTTCTGTCGAATATTTTCGATGTGAATGTTTGTCATGAATTTTCAATGAAGATATCTTTCGAAAATTTCCGATGAGAATATCTTCCGAAAATTTTCAATGAAAATTTTAGTTGAGAATTTCCAATGAAAATTTTTGTTTGAAATTCAATGAAAAATCTAAATTTCAAAAATTCGCTAAATATCATCATTGGAGATTGAAATGGGAATTTTTGTCGAAAATAATCGAAGGAAATTCCTGTCGAGAATTCCCTGTGGAGTATTTTGTTCAAAATTTCCATCGTACATTATCACTGAGAATTTTTATGAAAATAGTCGTCTTCAGTTTTCGATGAAAATTTCTGTCGAAATTTTCGAGGAAAATTCTTGTCAATAATAATCGAGGGAAGTTCCTGTCAAAAATGTTCGATTATGGAAATGAAAATTCATGTTGAGAATCCATGAGGGAAATTTCCACCGGAAATTTTCATGGATCTCATCATTGATGATTTCCGATGGATAGTTCTGTTGAAAATATCTAATGAAAATCATGTCGAATATTTGCGATGTAAATTTTCATAGACAATTTGTGATGATCATTCCTGTCGAAATTTGCGATGAAACTTTCTGTTGAAAATTTCCAATGACAATTTTTGATGAAAATATTCGTTGACATTTTTTATTCGAAAATTTTCATTGAAAATTTTCAATGCTGACATAATATTCATTGAAAATACTCAACGAAAATTTTCGACAGGAATTGTCATTGGAAATTTCCGACAAAAATTTTCATCGAATATTGTCGACAGGAATTTTCATTGAAAATCTTCAACAGAAAATTTCATCGAAAATTTCCAATAATGTTGATCAATGATAATTCTCTATGGAAATTATATAATGATATAATAATGTACTTACTAACATTCCATTGAAAATGTATATTAATAATTTATGATATGATGAAATATATGATAATTTTTCTATTAACTTTCGACCGGAACTTCCATTGGAAATTGGATATCATAGGAAACTCGCCTTTCCGAAGGGACACATTTCTGATGATGATATTTTCTAATGAGACCGTCACTATGGTATCAGGAAATGGTTGCACATTTCCATTTGAATAGCGTTTTCATGTTTTCCCCGAAGTATGAGAATACGAATTCGAGAACATTTTCTCATTTTGACAGCCATATCACGTACCTTTAATAGTGTACTCAAACACTTAATAGTGTTTGTCTATTGTGGCATTCATTGATAGTGTTGGCATGTATTTATATCTCCGTCCCGACCCCGTTCCAGACGCTCAACAACCATGTGGTCAGGATCGGTCACTACCTGATTGTTGGATTGCACCAAGCTCGATGGTTGATATTCCTGATTTTGTGGCCCTTTCCATGACGCCAGTTAGTGTTTGCTCCAGCTTTGAGTTGATTTGTGATTCATGTGTTCAAGAAGTATTGAGTTATGGTAGGATCACCGATAATGATGAGCGTTTGCGTGGATGGTTTGCAAGATCATGGAGTCTCACTTCACGCTGTCAACTGCTCGTAATGTAACATACCGTGGAGAATAACTGGGGGATGAGAGTTTCATTGCCAAGATTATGTATGGAATATTTAGCAACACTGCAATCCAACATGGCGGACTATATAATCATTTTTCGCTGTCTTCAAACTTGAAGTGATCAAATGGATGATATCACGTGAGAAAGTCAGAATGTGCAGAATGTACAATGAATTTTTTTTTTTTTTTCGGAAATTTCTGTCGATCATTTGTATTGAAAGTTTGCATTGAGAATTTTCATTGAAAATTCTCATTGAGAGTCAGAGGCGAAATTTTGTGTCAAAAATATTCAAACCAAAAATTAATCATTATGATATCGAAAAACATGATATCTCTCATGAAATCCTCTCATAGAACCGTTTTGGATACTCAATAGCCTCAAGTTCATGTCACTTGATTTTGTTTCAGGCCCATATCTATTCATTTGTAAGGGGCGAATGAGGATGGAATATAGACATAGAAATGAAATAGTTCATGAGCTTCCTCCATGCCTCAAGAGATATTGTTCAATAATACTCAAATCACAGTAGGGATAGCTTCCGAAAAAAACAACGAATCATTCATTTGTGATTCATTTTCTTTTATGTTCATCTGATTATAATGAATTATCCTAATATTCACTTGAAGTGATCAAATGGATGATATCACGTGAGAAAGTCAGAAGTTGCAGAATGTACGATGGATTTTTTTTTTTTTTTTTCTCGAAATTTTTGTCGAACAATTTGTATTGGAAGTTTGCATTGAGAATTTTCATTGAAAATTCACATTGAAAATCGGAGACGAAATTTTGTGTCGAAAATATTCAAAACAAAAATTAATCATTATTATATTGGAAAACATGATATAAAACATTGGAAAACATAACAGCCTTAAGTTCATGTCACTTGATTTCGTTTTAGGCCTGTATCTATTCATTTGTAGGAGACGAATGGAGATGGAATATAGACATAGAGATGAAATAGGTCATGAGCTTCCTTCATGCCACAAGAGATATTGTTTAATAATACTACTATCACAGTAATCCCTACTGTGATAGTAGTATTATTCCAATAAAAACAACGAATTAATTATTCATTTGTTTTTCATTTTCCTTTATGTTCATCTGATTATATTATATTATCCTAATATATATATATATATATATATATATATATATATATATATATATATATATATATATATATATATATATATATATATATGTATATATATATATATATTCATATATATATATATATTGGAAAATGATATTGAAATATGAATGAATGAATGTTACTTATGGAAAAAATAATAAATAATATACAATATAATTATACATAATATATATATATATATTTATATTGAATTATTATATCATATATTATGATATGATAATATTTTATCAACTGTGTTTATTTGATCGTTTTGTGATACATTTGGAAATGATTCTTGAGGGCCTGGGAAAATTTGATGAATTTTGAGCTTGTATGAATTGTGCAGTTCAGTCGAATTTAGTCAAGTAAGGTCAAGTAATGTCAAGTTCAGTTAATTTAAGTCTTGAATTGACTGTCATAGGACAGTCAAGTTAAGTCAAGTTGGTATAAATTTAGTCGAATGTGGTCAAGTCCAGTCAAATTCAGTCGAGTTCAGTCAAGTACGGTCATGTTTGGTCGAAGTATTCAGGTTCAGTCGAGTTTAGTCATATTCATTGTTTTTCGGTGAAGTATATTCGTGTTTAGTCATTTTCAGTCATGTTTAGTCATGTTGAGTCAGTTTGGTCAAGTTCGCTCAAGTTTGGTCAAGTTCAATCAAATTTGATCGGGTTGTGTCCAGTTGAGTCAAGTCTAGTCGAGTTTAGTCGAGTTCAGTCCAGTTTACCTATGTTTAGTCATTTTCAGTTAAATTTCGTCAAGTTTCGTTAGGAAGAGTCATGTCAGGTCAAGTTTCGACGGGTTCCTTCGCTTTGCCAGGTCCAGTCAATTTCAGTCCACAAGTCCCTCATCTGGATGGAAATGTGAATAATCATATAGGAGTTTGTGCGCCCGAGTGGGACTTGCCAAACTATCTAGTCAGATCGCTGAGAACGAGCAGGGCAGATGGACAACCAGCTGGCAGACTACGCGTTTCCTGAACTCGGCTCACAAAGTACATCTGCTGTTTTTTTTTGCTGCAACCTTTCCTGACGCCACTGAAGGTGTTGGAACAGTCAGGTGTAATCGAGCGGCACACGTCCATGGGATCAGACAGTCGAGGAATACAATGCGATATTTGAACGAACAATCATGACCAACTGAGAAACCTACAGTGAATACGTCTTACGCAACCATGTGATCCTTTCCGTGCTTTTGTCGGCTACTTGCGACGCACAGGTTTCAATGGAACAGGTGTGCTTTCCTTCTTTGCGCTCGCGAACTAGGGGCCTTCCGACATCTGGACGAGTATAACACATTCGTGAAGTGCAAAGCAGGATGTGAGTATCAGTAATCTGCCGAACTACGTAACCCCTCCAAGATAGCGGGAGACTTCGCGACTCAAGGTGCGGAGAAACTTCGAAACACGGTGCAGGTTCGCTATGTCTATAATTTTGATAGTGCAATGGTTGTCATCACTTTCAGTAGTACGGCTTCATCGAATCACCTATTATCAGGGGATCCCTATTCCGCCGGGCAACTCATTCCACCGAATTACCAGTCAAACTAGTGCTGGCTTCTCAAATCTCTCCCGCCAAAGGAACCATTCATGAGTACACACAGTTTCAGGAGTACGACATTCATGAGTACGGCTCTCAATTAAGTTTCGCCGACGGACACCCCGTTCTGCCCGCCAACCGATATTCGCATATCGAGTTACTCCGCGGACAGTTAGTCCCTGCCCGCCGGATGGTTTCAACAAGTCCCGCATTCCAACTAATCCAACCAATTTTTACAAGCTCGGACTATGACTTGTGCGGCGATCTCATATCGAGTTCTTCCGGGGACAGCTAGTCCCTGCCCGCAACTGAATTCCACAAGTCCTGCATTCCAACCTGTGCGGCTTAGTCTATTCACCTTCGCCGGCCGTACTACACTCGTTACTCCCGCAAACCAATTTCCAAAGTCCGGACTTCAACTTGTGAGGCAATCTCAATTCGAGTTTGCCAGCTTACAGACCGCTGTTCCGACGGGCAACTTCGCTACCTGAATTTCACAATGACTTGTTCTGTGTAACGCTATGCGCGATGAACCAAAGGAACAAGAGCCACAACTGACAATGTGGCATTGTGGTGTTCGGCTGATGTTCGTCCATATTGATCGGACGCATTGTACAAGAAGTGGTCACTCGTGTTGATGCAATGTCGGCAATGCGATGTCATGCTCAGCGTTTTGTGGTTCAACGCGAAATAATACGTCAGAAGTCCCTTATGAAACTTCATTACAACAAAAATTATCATTCAATGTCAATCTCCAAAAGGAATTTTCCAATGAAAATTCACAATTAAAATAACCACCAACAATTTTCGACAGAAATTTTCATCGAGTATTTCCAACAGATTAATTCATTGAAAATCTGAATTCCCATTGAACATTTATCACAAGAATTCACATTGGGAATTGTCGACAGAAATTTCTATCGGAAATGATCTACGAAAAGTTTCAGGAAAAATTTTCGACATGAATTTTCATTGATAATTACCGACAAGAATATTTACGTCTTAATTTTTCATTGTGAATGTTCAATGAGAATCTTTCAATGGTTCGGAATTTTCGTGAAATTTTTAACAAGAATATTCAATGAAAGTTTGGACAAGAATTATCGTTGATAATTATCGACCAGAATTTTCATTGAATATGTTCAACAAGAATTCTCGTTCTATATTTCCATCAATGATTCCTATCGAAATTTCAATGATGAATATCAATGGGTATTTTCAATGATAATTTCATAAAGAATATTTTTAAAATAATTTCAATAACAATTATCAACAAGAATATCCGATGAAATTTCTCATCGAAATTTTCGACACGGATGTTTCTCAGGAATTTTCGGAAAGAATTCGCATTGAAATTTTTGATAGGAATTTTTGATAGGAAATTCCCGGAAAAATTGTCATTCATAAATATTGATAGAAATATTCATTCAAAATTTTCGACTTGAATTGTTATCGAGACTTTTCATGGATGATGTCGTTGTCGATTTGGATGGAGTGATGGGATTCCTTATTGAGAATTTTTGTTGAAAATTCACAAGGAAAACCAGACAAAATATACTGGAAATTCTCATTCATAATTTCCAACAGAAATTTTCAACGCAAATTTTCAATGAAAATTTTTGTCGTAAAGTTTCAATGAAAAAATCTTTCGAAAATTATCAATGAAAATTCCAGTTGAGAATTTCCAATGGAAATATTTGTTTGAAATATCAAGGAAATATTGATTTCAGAAATTCATTGAACATCATCATTGGAAATTACAATAGAAATTTTTTCGGGAATAATCAATGGAAATTCCTGTCAAAAATTTTCCATGGAGAGTTTCGTTCGAAATGATCATCAACATTGAGAATTTTTATTGAAAATATATGTCTAAAATTTTCGATGAAAATATTAGTCTAAAATTTTCGATGAAAATATGAGTCTAAAATTCTCGATGAAAATTCCTGTCGTGATTTTCAATGGAAATACATGTCAAAATATATCGATGGAAGTTCCTGTCATATATTTTCAATTATGGAAATGCAAATTTACTATGAAATCTTTTAATCAGAATCAATGTCAATTATTTACGATGAGAATTCATGAAGACAATTCTCAATGATTATTTGTGTCGAAAATTTGCGATGAAAGAACTGTTGAAAATTTCCAATGACAATTTCTAGCATACTCACAGGGACTAAGAATAGTGGGGTCCAGGAGAATGGCACTCAGGATACTAAGGTCCAGGAGATCGAGGCTCAGGAGATTGGGGTTCAGGAGACCGGGTCCTAGAATACTGTGGCTCGCGAGACCTGGACTCAGAATACTGAGGTTCATGAGATCAATGAGAAGGAGACCGAAGTCCAGCATACTGGGATCCGGGAGACCGGGGTTCAGGAGAACAGGGCTCAGGATACCGGGACTCAGAAGACAGGGACTCAGGTGATCGGGTTCGAGGAGACTGGGGCTCAGGCAACCTTGGCCCAGGAGACCAAGTCGCAAATGACTCAGGCTCGGGAGACCGGGGCTCAAATGACTCTGACTCGGGAGACCGAGGCTCAGGTACCGAGGCTCAGGAGACCAGGGCTCAGGATACCAGGCTCAAGATACCGGAGTCCAGGAGACCGAGGCTCAGGAGACGGAGCCCAGAAGTACGGGGCGTAGGATACTGAGAATCATGAGACCGGTGCTCAGGATACTGGGCTCAGGTTACTGGGGCTCATGCGCCCGGGTTCCATTAGACTGGGGCTCAGGATACCGGAACGGAGTACACTCGGGCTCAGGATACTGAGGGCGGGAGACCGGGTCCCAGGAGGCCTGGGCTCAGGAAACTGAAGTTCAGGAGTCTGTGGAGAGGACACTGGGGCTCAGGAGATTGAAGCTCGAGATAGTGGGGTCCAGGAGACCGTGGTTTAGTAGACTGGGGCTCAGGAGACTGAGATACTTGAGTCCAGGTGACTGTAGCTCATGAGTGCATGCCTATTCTGTAAGTCTTCCCTCTCACGCTGAGCAGTCAAGTCCCTCACTGTTTCCTGTCGGTTACGTGAATAGGCGACCCGTTTCTCTCGTATGCTCCGTTTTCTTTCCCACGTCGATTGTTGTCCTCGTTCAGATGTCGAAAGGCTTGTAGCTCGTACGCAAGGAGACCTGATGAGAACCCTGAGCACGTAGCCGACCGGAGAGCGAGAAGGATCTGATGGAATCGTCGATCCCTGGAGACGGTTTGCCACCTCAATACACAGTTACCGCTCTGTGTGATTGAAATGCTCAACTAATCGAGCTCTGCTTTGAACTTTCCACGTGTTTCAACACCTCCTGCAGTGTTCGTACATGTACGGCACCCCAATGCTGAGTATGCTGTGAGAAAATCACAAAATAATCGATGAAAAAAAAATCGAAAATAATCCTCGGAAGTTCCTGTCAGAAATATTCAATCTTGGTAAAGAAAATTTATGTTGTAAATTTTTAATTGGAATCAATGTCAAATATTCACGATGAGAATTTCTGCAGACAATTTTCGATGATTATTACTGTCGAAAATTTGCGATGGAAATTTCTGTTTAAAATTTCCAATGACAATTTTCGATGAAAATTTCCGTTTGAAATTTCCAATTACAATTTTCAATGAAAATATTCTGTGACATTTTTAATTCGAAAATTCACAATATGAATTGCGAATGATAATTTTTTTCAAAATGTAGATTTTTCATTGAATTTCCAACAAAAATTTTCATTGAAAATTCTCAACTAAAATTTTCATTAAAAATTTTCGGAAGATCTTCTCATCGGAAATTTTCGGAAAATATTCTCATTGAAAATTAACGACAAACATTCACATCGAAAATATTCGACAGAAAATTCGATTCGAAATATTCAAAATTTTCAATGAAAATTCTTATCAGAAATTTTCAATAAAAAATTATGGCAAAAATTTTCAATGTTCATTTTTGTCGAAAATTTTGATGAAAATTAATGTTCAGAAAGTTCCAGTGAAAAGTCTTGTCGAAAATTTCAGATAATAATTCCAGTCGAAAATTTCCAAAGAAAGTTCCTCTCGATAAATTTGAATAGAAATTTTGGTAATTTTAGTTTGACACTGAGCACGGCCAATTGGTGATGGATTTTTGATTTTCTGGTGTTTCCTGAAAATCTTGTTCATATCTTCCAGAAACAGTTATGGGAGGTTGAGTATTTCCGTGGGAGGGAGGGGTCTCCACCCCTCCCTCCCACTCTTTGGTTAGGTGAGGGGGGTAGGTTAACGCCCGTGTCGCGGCCTGGAGGGTATTCGCTAATTGGTTAGGTAGGGGGTAGGTTGATTCCTGTGTCGGGTTCGGAGGGGGAAATGGTATTTGGTTGGGTTAGTGGGGTAGGTTATTGCCGGTGTCGAGGCCGCGGTGGGGGAACTGCTATTGGTGAGTTATGGTGGGGAGGGGTGGGGTGGGTTCATGCCAACGTCGGGTCCGGGGGAGGGAATGTTCTCTTTGATTTGGTCAGGGGCGTAGCTTGATGCTCAATGAAAGGTTAACCTCATTAAACATTTCTCTTGAGAATTTTCAACAAAAATTTTCATTGAATATTTTCAACATTATTATTTCCATTGAACTTTTCCGACAAAATTTCCATTGAGAGTTCTCGAGAAGGATTACTTCCAGAAGTTTCAATGATGTTCAGTAAAAAAAATTAACTTATTTTTTCAATCATTTTCGAACCTAATTTAACGCAAATTATTGGCAGAAAAATTCGAAAAAACATTTTTGTCGGAAATTTCCGATGAGAATTCTGGTCGAAAATCCCGTTTGGGGATTTGATCTCCTCTCAAAGACACAAAAACCCATTTCTCACCCACTATCGTTCCTCCATCAAATTTCCTTCTCCCATTCTTTGCTTCATTCATCTCCACGGTCACTGCCATACACCCAACCAAACACAAGAATTTTTATTGAGAATTTCCGATGAGAAATTTAATTGAAATGACTTGATGAGAATTCACATTAAAATTTTTTTTGTAAAATTGACAAGGAAATTCCAGTCTAGAATTTTCAATGAGAATTTTTGTCGTGAATTTTCAATGAAAATGTCTTTCGAAAATTTCCAATGAAAATTTTGGTCGAGAATTTTCAATTGAATTTTTTGTCGGAATTTCTATGAAAAATAATTTCAAAAATTCATCAATCATCATCATTGAAAACTACATGGAAATTTTTGTTCGGAAATAATCGATGAAAGTTCCTGTCAAAAATTTTCTATGAAAAGTTTTGTTCGAAATTTTCATTGATCATCATCATTTGGAATTTTGTAGGAAAATATCAGTCTCAAATTCTCGTTGAAAATTCCTGTGGAAAATTCCCAATGAAAACTCTTGTCAAAGATAATCAATGAGAGTTCTTTCACAAAAATCTTCAATCATGGAGATGAAAATATATGTTGAAAATTTTCTATGGGATCGATGTCAAATATTTACGATGAGAATATTTGTAGACAATTTTCGATGATTCGAAAATTTCGAAAATTCGTAAATGTCGAAAATTTGCGATGAAAATTTCTGTTTGAAATTTCCGATGACAATTCACAATGACAATTTTTTGTTGACATTTTCCATTCGAAAATATCCAATGAGAATTTTCGTTGGGAATTTTGGCTCATACCTTGGCTTAGGAGACCGTGGCTTCATGAGCCATGAACTGGCTCCATGGCTCCATTTCTGGGGCTATGGAAAGTGGGGCTCATGTGACCGGGGCTCAGGAGACCGAGATCCCGGGGATCCCGGGGGGACTGAGATACTGGGGTCCAGGAGACCGTGGCTCAGGAGACTGGGGTCCGGGGGACCAGGGCACAGGAGACCGGGGCTTAGGACACCGAAGCTCAGGATACTGGGGCTCATGAGATCGGGGCTCAGGAGTCAGTGTTCAGCACATCAGGGTCCAGGAGACCGAGGCTCAGGAGACCAGGGCTCATGAGACCTGGGCTGAAGAGACCAGGGCTAGGATACTGGATTTCAGAATACTGGGGTGCAGAATACCGAGGCTCAGGATTCTGAAGTCCAGGAGACCAGGGCTCAAGAGTACAGTGCTCAGGATACCAGGATACTGGAGCTGAGGAGACCTAGGCATAGGAGACAGGGGCTCATGAGACCAGGGCTCAGAAGACTGGGGCTCAGGAGACCGGGATCCGATAGACCGAGGGTCAGGAGACGGGGGCTGGGTGACCGGTTCTCAGGAGGCCGTGGCTCAGAAGAATGAAGCTCTGGCATCTGGGGATCAGGACACTTGGGTTCGGGAGACCGGAGCTCAGGGTATTGGGGCACTCTCAGTTGTACGGCCTTCATGATAGTGCAATGGTTCTCGATACATTCAATACTCTCAACTCATTCTACCAGGTCATCAGTCAGACTTGTGCTGTCTCCCCAAATCTCTCTCGCCTGAGGAACCCCTGTTTCGACTGCCAACTCATTTCACACAGTCCGCACCCCTACTTTCAAGAGAATTGCAGATCAGGTTCGCCCGTGGACAGTCATTTTCTGCCCTTCGACGGAATTCCACCAAGTTCCGTCAGTACGACTATCTCAATTTACCTCGCCAACGGACACCCCGTTCTGCTCGCCAATCAATATTCGCAAGCCCAGACTTCGTTTTGTGCGTCAATCTCATATCGAGTACGTTCGCGGACAGCTAGTCCCGCACTCCAACTAACCTAACCAATTTTCACAAGCCCGGACTGTGAATCGTTCGGCGATCTCATATCGAGTTCTCTCGTGGACAGCCAGTATCTGCCCGCCAACTGAATTTCACAAGTCCCGCACTCCAACCTATGCGGCTAAGTCAATTCCTCTTCGTCGGCGGAACCCTCGTTTCTCCCGCAAACCAATTTCTCCAAGTCCGGACTCCGACTTGTGAGGCAATCTCAATTCAAGTTCGCCCGCGGACAGCCGTGCTCTACCCTTTAACTGAAATCACAAGAACCTGCTTCGTTAGAACGATGGGCGCAATAAAACAAAAGGAGCAAAAGCCACAACTTACAATGTGGCACTGTGATATCGGCTGATGTTCGTTCATATCGACGGGACGCATTGTACAGCTTGAAACAGAAGTAAAAGTCTCTTTTTTTCTAAGGTCTGGTTGGTAGGCAACTTGTCAGACACTCTAGAAACCGGTGAGGGTCAGGGTGCAAAGTCTCATCACAGGTATACTGACTGATTCGAACGATTCTGTTTGAAGCTAACATGTAGTTTGATGCGCGTACTTCTAAATCATCGTATTATCAAGCAATGTTGCCATTTAACTAGTCATTTAACTAGACAGGTTTTAAGGGTTGTTGCCGCAAATTCTAAAATTCTCATATGACTATTTTTTTTTGTTCGAGGCAAAATTGTTTTTGAAAAACTTTGAACAAATAATCGAATCAAGGTTTGATGAGTGCATTGTTCCTGACAACTTAATTCACGATTCGACTTCACTGTTTAGTGATTTTGAGAATCTCACCTTGAAATAGTAGATTGTTTTCGAAAATAAATGTAGTATGGAATGAAACACAATATAATTATATTTCCATCACATGGCATTTGAATGAATATTGTTTTATTCTCTTATTTACGCCCAATTTTGTATGGAATGGTACATCTTTCATATCTTAGTGGGAAAAAACAATATGATTAGGAACGTGAAAATTGTTTGATATATGGAGAAAAAAAAAAAAAAAGGGAATTCAAAGGAATCTAGGAAATATTTCAATAGTTGAACTCCATGATTTGTATTCTTTAATCGCGATATTTAAGAAGGATGGACAGAATTATTGTGTAATTTGATCTGTAAAATTTCAAAATAACTGGATGAGCGATACCGAAGACCAGTCAAGGTGTGTACAGTTTTCGACTATATCCAGTATGAATATCTCGCTCACCCTACCACGCAACAGCTGCGTTTGCCTAGTGTTTCAGAATACAAAGTTGGATGAGCGATTTCAAAGCTATCATCCATCAGTCCAAATCGAGTCGAAAGTTAACATGATATTTTTCTACGTATCATTCACCTTCTGACTTTTTTTCAAACATCGAAACTGTATGATGCAAACATCGTTTCCCAACTGAGACTAAGGATACACGGTAGGATCGTTCGTATAGTCATAGTTTCGTGCGTTCGTTCGTTCGTTCTTACCACCCCAAAACAATCATTTGTCATCATGTAACTCATGAACAATACATCTCAATAATTTTAGGGATAGTAAACAATTCCAACGTTTGCATTGGCCAAACTCATCAAATTGGCCAAAGTGAGAAAAAACTCATTTGACCCACACATTCTTGAAATTGATTGCCATAATCATATTTCTCATTATTAGTCATTTATCAACGATTTCGAATATCGTTGTCTTCTATGTCTTATAACCCTGAATTATCTTTGTTCTCTACATGATTTGTCGCTCATTCATCTCCATTTCGTGTCCGCGATCTAGCTGTATTGAAACCATAATTTCTATTTTCATGAATAAAAAGTCCTCTCTGAACTAATTTTCTCTCGTCAATTCTTCTTTTTAATTTTTCTCATATCTTCTTTTCTCTTCTATTTATCATTGAACTGGATATTGTTGTTTCCATTCAATTCTGGATAAATTTCACAATCAATCAAATGATTGATTTTTCATTTATTGATAATTATATTTCAAGAGTTCTCAGAATTGTCCAGTTTTGGTAACAAATGGTTGAGTGGATATTGAGAAACTACCGTTTCGAAATTCAGGAATTACAATGTGAATAACATCACGGAAAAAAATTGTAACATATTTTTAGCTGAGCATTCACACTCAAGTTTCACGGAGCTTAGTCTGTCCGTTTTTTTTATCTGTTTGTTTGTTTGTGTGCACTGCACAGGTTGCAGGGTATGACCGATCGACATGAAACTTTTTTCTATACGTGAACTTATCCAACTTAGAACGCTGTAGTTTTTGGGTCCAATCAGTTGGACCATTTTTCAGAAACATTATCTCAAAGTTTCTAAAAACCTCATTAGATTAGGCTTGACAGAAAAAAGTGAAGAATGAAATCGTTGAAGGACGATAAGAAATGTTCATCGAAGATCTGACGTAGGTGTGTAGATTCTCATTCAACTTTGAAAGTGAGGACTTCAAATTTGAAACAGTAGGCCTATATGCATATTAGGATCGAGCTATTACCTATATATAGTGAGTTTTCTACTTTTGATTACCATTTTTTGTAATAGATTCAATACATAATCAGAGCCAAGTATTTGATACTAAAATTCTTACAGGTTGGGAGATGATTTTCACACTTGCACAGATGATGTATATTTCAGCTTGTCAATCAGGCTACAAAGGACCCGAAACAATTCAAAAACTGAATTAAAAAATATGATGAAAATATACTTGCAAAATTCAACGAATATTCCTGGTCCAAATTATGCGTTAAAATGGAACTTATGATAGGCCTATCAGATGTTCCGCTTAATTGTGAAAAAAATGATGGAGGAGGAATAGCGTGTTTGTGTTGTGTGTAAGCATGCATTTCACTCTGATGAAAAGACACAGTCGTTTATCTTGACTAACAAAAAAAGCCGTAGATGTATTATACAATTGGTTGATATATTTAACAAATTACGGAAAATCGGATCGGAATTTTATATTTTTGAGATATGATAGATAATAATCGATTTGTAAGTGCGAAAGAAAACCATATTGTCATGTTCTTAAAATGGCACGCTTGATGAATCGAGTTAGAATATGGAAAAATTGTTTGGCATTGACTTTGTATACATAGAAAATGTATACATAATTTATATAAATATATATATATATGAATAAATATATATATTTATATATATATATATATATATATATATATATATATATATATATTTATTTATATTTTCACAAGGTTTTATATTCAAATAATTCATGTTTTCGGTTCCTCTTGTGTGTATTTAAATTTTTATTATAACTCACCAACGTTTCCCTCAAATTCCATTGAGCATTTTCACAGGTGATTCCATATTGACAAAATTATTATATAAAATAAACAAGACAGATAAAATAAAACGTGGCTATTGTTGTTTCTATCCACGGCTGCTTGGATGTTCCCATCTACCGGTCAGCTATTCGTCAAAGTGTATATATCACATTCTCTTTCACTTCCTCTTTTCCTCCGCCTCCTTCGTTTTACTCCTTGTTATTGGTCCCCTCGTTTCATTCTTCTAATTTACCTGTACCCTGATCTCCATTGTATTTACACTTATAATCGCATCATTGTCATTACTCCCTTCCTTTTCTCTATTTCTTTCTCCATTTCTATTCTCCTCTTCATTCATTATTGAACATTTCCAAGTTTCTGGCAGTCTGCGGGCATCGTTCCTGTTGTTCATATTGTTTGGTCTTCTTTCTATCTCTATCGCTTCTCTCATTATTCGTGGTAACAGTTTATCTTGTTTGGCTAGAGTCTTTGCTTTCTCAAAGTCTATGATGTGTCCTGTTTCGTCCACATGTTTCACCAACGAGTTAGTTTTGTCGAAATTCTCTACTGCTTTTTTATGTTCTTTCAGTCTTATTTCTATCTTTCTTCCTGTCTGTCCTACATATGATGATTTGCAGCCTCCGCATGGTATTTCATAGACCCCTTCACACTCATTCTTCATTCTCTCCTCCCCATGCCCATATAATTCTCCAAACTTTCTATCTGGGCTGAATATCGTATCCATGTTCTTCTTAGTTAAAAATCTACTAATTTTGTCCGTTACTCCTTTGACGTATGGTAAGTATGCGGTGCTTCTGGGTTTCTCCTCATCTCGGTCTTTTCGCTTGGTACTCTTTCTGAATGCTCTCGTTATTTCCTTCTCTCTGTATCCATTCATTTTCAAGGATTGAGTCACATATGCTCTTTCTTCATTCCTGTGTTCTTCGTCGGCTAATTGTGTTGATTTATCTGTGAGTGAATGTATAACCGACTTGAGTTGCATTGGATGGTGATGTGATTTTGAGCTTAAATACCGATTCGTGTGTGTC